>VWPU01019522.1:0-48052 GCA_013398955.1 Callaeas wilsoni
GGGCGGAGGGGGAGCCGAGCCCGGGGGTCTCGGGGCGCGGGCAGGTCGCTGGGTGCCGAGGGGTGGGGCGGTGCGGAGCCCCGGCAGCCCCGGGCTCGGAGCCGGCCGGGTGGCGTCTGTCGGCGCGGTGCCGGCGGGCACGGGCGAAGAGAGCCGTCGGTCGGAGCGAGCGGAGCCGCGGGACGGCGCCGTGATCGCGGTGACGCGCGGTCCTGGAGGTGTTGTAAAACACCCGTGTGCCGGCAGGTCCCGGGTTTGCCGCTGCCCAGATATTCCCTCTGGTCGCCTCTGCCCCGGCGGCAGCGGCCGTCCCGCCCGGAGCCCCGGTGCTCCAGCGCTCCCGAAGTGCCGGGAGCATCGGCAGGGGAGAGCGACTGCCCGGGTTCGTCACCCGAGTCCGTGATAGCTAGGAATAATTTTAGTGTTTTTTAGTATGTTTGATGATTTCTGCTTTATATCAGTCAGTAAAGTCGAAACCGTGTGAGTACACGGCAAAGCCAGGGTAAAGCGTAGGAGAAAGCTTCCCAATTCTCTTTTTAATACTGATACTTCATGGTATTTCAGACCTGCTACTCTAACAAGCTTCTGATTGTATCAGCTGTGCCATGTCTATTCTCCATACTATGATCTTCATTATAAACTCCACCAAAAGGGGAATTCCAGGAACAGTTGACAGTATATGTATTTTTTAAAAAATTCTGAAGGAGGAAGGAAAGAATGGGTGGCTGCATTCCTTCCATTATGCCATAAGATCTCATCTAATGTATGTAATTCTTTGCATTCTTTATTTATTATTGCTCGAACACCTTCCCAAATTTCCTTATGATTAATAAACTTATTTTCACTGTACGTTTTCTGATGCGAATATCATCCCTATACTCTGTCTATTGTAAGCCCTTCGGTTTCAAGGGACAGATGTTGCTGGGCAGCTTGCTCTTGAATTGCTATGTTAATATCAAAAGGAGCTCAGAAATCCCAGGATTTTGTGAGATCTGACCCCAGATATTATTGAAAATAGGCCTTACCAGCTAATTATTGTTTTTTCTTGCACACAGAGGATCTGGTGCTGTCAGTTTCAGCCTAGTGAATTTAGATGCATAATTTCAATAAAGTGATTATCTGATAACAATGTAAAATTGTCGGATGTGTAAATAAGAATGAAAGATGCCTTTGAGGATGTCAGCTCCAGCCCCCTGCTGTGGCAGACATCACATAGACACTTTCCTGGCTAAAGTCAATATCTTCCGAGAAGTGGCATATTTTTGGCCCTGACCACTCTGGCTGGTCAGCAGTGATTAGATTTTGATAAAATGTGATGCGTAGTTGAGGTGTTCTCTCTTTAATGTCAAAGTGGAGAGATTATACGGGAAGTTCTGAAATTCCCAGCAGGTGGTAACACTTCAATAGCTGCCTAATCCCATTGCAATAAGCATATGATGGTTGAAAATAATTAATCTTTTTTCCAACATACAGATAAAATACCGTAAATTTGAGGAAATGTTGCAGATACATATTTCTTTTTGCTGTTAGTGCTGCTTGTGAAATGTAGGGAGGATTTAGGGACTTTCAGGCTTTTCTGTCTGTAGCCTCTTTTGCCGTCAGCCTCTCAGACATAGCCAGAATTGTGCAGATTTTGGGTTGCAAATACAACTAAAAATGTTTACTAGTGAACAGCTATAAAGGATGGGGTATTTTTCTCCCTAGTTCTGTCAACATTTTGCTTTAGGTTCCAATAAATATCCAGACCCTGGCTGGTTGCTGGGTCCACCAGAGTGCCTGGGGTAGGAGCTACTGCTTGAGGGCAGTGCTTGGGGCAGGGGCAGGTTGGTTCCAAGAGGATCACTCCTCCAAGAGGATCACTCCTGACACCATACTGCCCCCCCCCCCCGCCTTAATCCTTCCCCAAGCTCTTCTCCCACCTTGCTCTCACATGCGCCCTAAGTCATGGGGGGTTCTGTGCCACGGATGGGTCCACCTTCCCCTGCAGCTGTGGGGTTGGTGGGACAAGGAGAGGGCAGGGCTGTGCATAGAGGAGAGATGAGCAAGAACAGGCCTGTTACTGAAGGAGGATGGGGCTAGGGCTTGGGAGGGCTCGGCTCTCGGTGGGGATTTGCAGAGGGGAGGAGGACAGAGGGTACTTGTGGCTAGGCAAAATACGGGATGCATCACTGGCGCTCGCCTTTGCATGAATGAGGCTCCAGAGCACAGAGAGTTTGAGTGCCATGGGTCTGTGTTCTCATTAAACTCAGTGCTTGGTCATGGAGTGTCTGATTAATTCCTGATGGCCCATTTTTGACTACAAGGCTTATTTGCCTCTCATCTCCCTTATGAAGGGGGAGTAGGCACTGAATGCTGTGCTGTTGCAGTTGGTGAAGGTGGTAACTGCTAAATCAGCAGGTGACAGCTCTCAGAAGAGGTGGCTGGTATCTGAAATGTCATGTCTGTGCTGCAGCCTTGGATACTGCTGCAAAAAGTACTAGGAGGCATAAATCCAGTTGGCTTGGAGTTTTTTGTTGGTTTGGTTAGTTTGGTTTATTTTAGGGTTTTTTGTAAAACCAAAATGATCCCAATATACTTTATGGTTTTAATGATGTAGGGAAATAGGGACATTTTAAAAATAGATTAATATACGTGATTCTAATAGACAGTATTATAGCCTATTCTGTTACTTATTTGCAAAAAATATTGTAAGTACAATTTCAAATTTCATGTTCAGCTCTTACATGGTTCATGACACTGTGGGGCCTGCAAACCTCACAGCTGATAAGGATTTATTCTTGTAGCCCCCATACCAGATAGTGAGATACAGTCTCCAGTGGAGAGCTGTGCCACAGGAAAACTAAGAGATGTGACCAAGATCACACAGGAAATCTGCTGTAGAGCAGGAACTCAAAGTTTTCCTGTGTCATTTGTGTTGCACACAAGCCTCTTGGTCTTCACTTCCAAAGTGCTTTATGGCTTATGCCCTCCTCATCTGTCATTTCAAATTCCCTTTGGAGAGGAAGTCTTCCACTTCCAATCAGCCCATTACACTGTCTCTTGGAAGAAGAAAGCATCTTTTTATGTTGCTGTGCTTCTGCTGCATTTTGCACAATAGCGCCTCAGTTCATGCTTGTCCACGAGAGCAATAAATTAGAAAAGCCAATTATTTGAAGTCTGATAGCCTTCTCCGTTCTGTCATTTTTCATCTCATTAAGTTAATGAACTTGAGGTGGAAGATCTGAATAGAGGAGAAACCATTTAAATGTACTGTCTGCTTCAAAAAGGAAAATTTTATATGAGTGTGAAAAGTGGAAAAATAATTGAGCAGGAGGCAAATATATGGAGAACTTGGAAGAAGACCTAAAAATGAGAAGAAATCTAGAAAGGAATTGACTTAGAGAAGACAGAGGGGAGAGGGGAAAATTCTGAACTGAACTTAGAGGTCAGTGTTAGGCCTGTCCAAAACTGAGATGAGACAAAAGGAAGGAAAAGTGACGGAGGGGAGAGGAACAAATCTGTGCAGACAGAGAGGAGTATGGGGGCAATACTACACCTGAAATGGGCTGGCAATTCTTGCATTTAGAGGTGCTATTGGAATTCAGCTAGCAAAGGTGCAAAAGCTCAGGGAGATTTCATGGAGCACTTTAATTGGAGCTTTTTTCAAAGGTAGGGCTGTACTGCAGCCGGTGGCCTGAAGTAGCTGTATGTGTGTGAGGTGGGAGGGCTCCTGCTGCAATCCAGCTGCTGCAGAGGCGTGCAGAGGGTGAAGTAGCCCCAGGCTAGGCTTCCAGAGGTACCTGATCTCACTAATTAGAAGTTAGTTTTGGTACAGTTTCAAATACTCCAGTTCTAGCCTGGGTGTTACCCGCATTGCATGCCGCAATCTTTTCCCAAGTGAGCCCAGATAACACAGAAGGAAGGGTGAGAGGGAAGGAGGTTTTGGTGTGACGAATGATCGGTGTTACCAAAACACCCAAGGGCTCTGGCGCTGGGCTCCATCCACGGTCTTGGTTAGAAAGAGTTTTTGTCCTGAAAAGCCTTTACTATAAATACAGAGCGTGAAAGATGGGGTGGAAAGGAGGGGAGCAGATTAATGCTGCAGTTTGCTGACATTATGTCTGGCAGTGGCAGGAATAGGAACAGAAGTCAGGTCTGGTCCCTGTGCCTCCCGCTGGCGTCCTGTCTCATGAACCATGCTGTTTTTTCCTCGATTGGGCTGACGTGCAAATTAAGATGTAAGGCAACTACCTCAAGAGTGCTCTCCTAGACAGGCTTTTTTTCTTTTTTCCTGAACATTTACTCTCCCTTCCATAGCTTCATTTCCACTGTGCAGGGTGTTGCTCATTAGACTGAGATTAGGATTATTTGAATTTCATCTATCGGTGTGGGACTTTCTGAAAGAAGTATTTGTAAAAGCCATTTGAAGAATCTGCAGCTAGGAACACTAAGAATGGAAAGGACCCATTAAAGTCATCCAGCCCAATCATGGTAGTGCCCCACAAAGCAATTTTCCCCTACTGTATTTCAGGGCAATTTACAGCAATGCCACATATATTCCGTTTCCTTTGAGCAGTTAGCGCTAGAAGCCAAGACATCTATCGCAATTATTGTTTTTTAAGCAAAACCTGCTTTTTCTTCTTTGGACTACTTTGATTCTTTGTTTCGATTAGCTGATTGGTGATCAATAACTGTACAGGCAAGGAGTGATGTTCCTGCTGTGATGCTGTGCCTGCTGCCGGCAGCCGGGGGAGTTAGGGAGCGGCTGTCCCTGGAGGCAGGCTGGCTTCCCACCGCCCTCCGTTAGCAGCCGCCCCTCTCCTGAGGCACAAGGTTTGTCTTCCTGTAATTTACAGCGTATCAAGTGAAATTGAGGGTGGTGGCGGTATCACTGTCCCTATCTAATGCTTTTTGGAGCCCTGTCAAGTTCCTGGGCCAGATGATGATTATTCCTTTCAGATATGTGCTGCTATTGTTGTAATGGGCTCTTACTGAGCAAGGCTGTGCTGCTAGTCTTTTCTTAGAAATTATTCTCTCCAGCCACTTGGCACAGAGAGCAGTTCAAAAAGCTTTCAAGTAACACGTCTGCTG
Source organism: Callaeas wilsoni (assembly GCA_013398955.1). Taxonomy (NCBI): domain Eukaryota; kingdom Metazoa; phylum Chordata; class Aves; order Passeriformes; family Callaeidae; genus Callaeas; species Callaeas wilsoni. Next base: position 5,071 of record VWPU01019522.1, read on the forward strand.
CCTCTTAGTTCAACAAGCTGAGCAGTGTAATCGTTGAAATATCTCATTTGTGATTCCTGAAGACATACTTCATCTTTGCCATACTTGGTTCCTGTTTTATTGTTGCTCTCCACAGTTTTGCTCATTCCTAACTTCTGCCTGCTCCAGTGCCAAATTTCTCTCATAAAATTAGGTTGTAAGCTTAATGGATCAAGACCTTTCTTGCATGTTTGTGTGCTGGTGAGCACAGTGACACTGACCTACAGGTGCTCCTGTGAAACACGGGAGAGCAATTCTTATCTTTTGAAATGGCTGCTGAGCAGAATTTCTCTTTTTAGATTCCCTCCTACTTATGTTTCTGAAGGAAACTGGTTTTGCTGCTATCATTGTGCTTCCAGCCTAGTTTATCTAATTGTTACGAGACTTATAAAGACTAGTTTAAACCACACGGACATAAAACTGGGAAACTTGCCAAAAGAATTCTATTTCTATTGGCTTAGCAAAGGCTGTACTGAATGTAAACTTCAGAAATTATGGAGGAGGAAGTGGAAGTTAGCACCTTCTCCATCTGATCAGTCAGAATGACATAAAAGGCAGGTTTTTATAAATCTGATAAGATCATTAAGTATATTACTAGACCTGAGTAACAGAGGAGCTAGATGACCAAAAAAGTAGTTTGCTGCTGAGCTCCTTTCATACTTGAAAGAAGCTGACAAATGATATGAATTGTGTAGCAGCAATAAATCTCCAATATCAGTATGTGCTGAGCTCAGAGTTATATTTTGTATAAAATATGCATTAGTATGCTATTGTGAGCTTTGGTCATAATAGAAGACATGCACAGCAGCAGTTCCTGTAGTGTGAAGGTAAAATTGTTACCTGTCTTTGTTCTGGTTCAGGAGCTGCATTTCAGGATGGAAAATTATTGTACAGTGAATTGTAGTTGTGCTTATTGAGATGCATTGATACAATGTTAGTAATTGTTAAGTAAATGAGAGAGAAATGTTAATTAATAGTTGATTAATAATTTTTTTAAAAAAACTTATTAATGGGATGTCCTTCTTCTTGTATTTTATGAAGCAAAGTTGACACAGCTGTAATTTTTTAACTTGTAGGTGTTCTTGGAAAACGTGCCGGCATTTTGGAGCTGAAAAAGGACATGAGGAGTAAAAGGACCTGGGATCTCACTGGTCAGAATGAAACAGATGTTGAAAGATTTTTCAAATCTATTGTTAGTAGTGCTCTGTGACTACGGTGAGTATTAGAGCTGTCAAGGGTAAACTGTGATGTGCACTCACAAGGTGGTTTTGGATGGTGATGTTTCCAGGTGATCTGTGGAAATGAAATGCTACAGAAACCACCACTGATAGGCACAGAATTTAGTCTAGATCTTATGCAACAGTTAGGCGGAAAGTGCAACTTGCATAAACTGCCCTTTTAGATCAGAGTGGCAGGACCCTTTCCTGCTCTAAATTTGCTCAGAGAAATAAACAAAATAAATGAACAAATTTCCATGGGCATCAAGGGACTGGCTGTATTAGAAGCAGTAACTGGAACTCTGTTCTCTTGTAAGACTTATATTTCATAGTATTTAATGAACATCATGGAAGATAGGCCTGGCTTAGGTATCCATAGCAGGATTGGTGGAACTGTGCACAGAACTACCTGTTTCTCTCCATTACTAGGAAAGGAACCTGGATGGTTGGCTCATATGTAAGCATCTACAGTACAGCCAACCTGCTATGGCTGAGTGAGCCCCCTCTGATGGATCTAAGCTGCCACCCAGAGAACTTTTGAGTACAATAGAGGTGTTCTTTCCTCTGACTATATAAGAAGCCAAAGGATGGTGTTCATACTCATTCAATCTTAGTCACATAAAATTAGAGACAATCAATCTTGTTTGAGTAGTCCATGCACAAATCCGTACATATTGAAAGCAGCTCTTATCTGTCTGCAACTGAGATGTGTAGAATGAAAAAGCACCTCCTTCTCACCATCAGCTGCCAAGGAGGGAAGCTGGACACCCTAAGTTCAAGTCAGAAACTTGCAAGATGTCTACAAGCTGAGGGGCATCGTATGTATGGTGTCTTATCCTTTCCAAGAATCCACTAAGTAGGAAGTAGATTTGCAAATTACTTTCTTATTGCAGAGTGAATTAGAAATTCTGAAAATGAGACTCTTAATTCCTAAGCAATTCATATGTTTTAGAAAATTGCATTCCTAGTTTAAAAGCCAGTGTTGTTCTGACAGCCGTAGTACATTGTCAAACCACACTGAAGGATTAAGCTTTGCACTGCAGAAATAAGTACAACATGGAAAACATGGGAAAAGGAGTGGTTAATCCCCACTTACGGAATGAGCTGTAGTAGGTAGTTCTCGCACCGAACAGCTGAAGCTGTCTTACGAAAGAGAGAAATGGACAAAAATGTATTGCTGTCCTTGTATAAGTGAGAAAAATCTGATTATAAGTTATGACTGAATAGTAAGTATGCTACTCATTCCTCTGTGCTTGCTCCATGTCTGTTCCAGAACTAGGCATCCCTAAAAGATGTAGAGAACCTAGAATTGCCATCTTTTAGATGAACTTGATTCCAGTAGAAGTAAAGACTCTTGTCTATGACATTTAGTACCATTTCTTCTTTTAATAAGACAGTTAACCAGCCCAGCTAGAAACACTGCACTGAGTGGGTAACACGATGAAGGTAAGTATTAAATTCACTGGAGCCAAGACATGAGATGAATGATTGCAATATCCAGTGGTTCTTGGGGAGCCAGTCCTGTAGACATTCACAACTGGTTGACTCAGAGGTAAAAGCTATTATTCATGAACTTTATAGAGCGTGGCACAGCAAGTAATTACATGGTGCAGTTAATGAGCTAAATCTCTGCTGCAACTCTGCTGCTGCATCAACTTTTGCCTTATTTCCAGTTAAAGGGCAGCCCTTAATTCAGAAAATTGCTTCCAAACCGTTCCGCATATACACATCTTTGAATATTACTATGTACATCGATTTTTAGATAACTATTTCACTCATATAGTTCTCTGTTTCAGGCCAAGACTATTTTTTAAGTGATCCAGTATGCTCTGGAAAATTACTGAAGTTCTAAAAAAAGCCCTATCATCCAGCTAAACAGTATTCTCATTTCTTATCAGTTTTACTGATGTTTTTGTTCTACTTAGCTCTGTGTCACTGATGGCTGACAAGCCAACAGCACAACCCAAGTTGGCTTAAAAACACTTAAAAATAAATATCTGAATAGCACCCTCAAGTAATTATTCTTTCTCTTCAGTGAAAACAAGGACTTTTCTTTTAATCTTTTAAAGTGTGAATTCTTACAAAGATTCCTCTGGCTGATTGTTGGTACCACAGCCAGACTTCTTTCAGTGGGAGACCATTGTAATGACAACAAACATGATACAAAGGCATTGAAAGATGCTCCTGACTGGCTATCCAAACAATTGGGACCAAGCTTTGGCACGTGGCAGAGTCATGGTCATGTAGTAGGCTGAAGGGCAGCTGAAGTAGCTTGCAGTGGAAGCTCGCTCCTTCTGACTGGTGTCTTTCGGAGCATTGTGAAAAACTGCTATGTGGGCTGTCCAAAAGTGCAAGGTTCTTTTTTACCAAACTGGGGGACAGGATGCTGTGAACTGGGGTGCGCCAGCCAGAGCTCTGCAGTGCTGTAACAGCATCCTCCAGTAGTGCTCACTTTCCTCACTTCCTGAGTGATCTGCACTTAGGGTTGATGAAACTACATGGCAGTCCCCTGCCCTCTCTCCTGTCCTTCCTGCCACATGCAGAGTGGTGTTACTCCTTGTCTCAGCCAATCCAGATGAAAAACAGTGCAAGAGGGTCAAGACAGTTGTAAAAGAGAGTAAGGACAATAAAGCAGTAGGTACAAACATCAGTGCTTTTCATTACTATCACTTGAATGTTTTTGTTGTAAGTTTAAAGCTTAAAATTTGAAATTTTTCATGCTGGGGTTTTGCCATGGTCTGATTTCCTTTTCCTTTAATGTTTCAGCTACATTGAATCTAGCCAATTCCCATGTAGAGAAATGCATCATTTTGCCCACTATCAAAAAAAAAAAACCCTGGCAACTCACAACGATTTCACTGGGAAACTCTAACACAGCTGTGGGAACTTCATCTTTGCTAGAGTGCTCACAGTGGCCTGTCATATGCTTTCTGCCATCCTTATAACAAGTTGCCTAGATCTGGTCCAGATCTAAATCCTTGCAGATGACTTAGTGATGAGATTCTCAGAAGGGTCAAGTGCGCCCCAACTCCTGGTGGCTGCTCTTGCCAGCCCCACACAACACTGTGTATGCTCCAGAACTGTGGTAACAATAATGGAGTTAGGCTAGTACCCAAGAGATACTGAAAGTAGATGGTGGTGGAAACAAGACTGTAAAATATGGGCAGGCGCACGCGACAGAACCAAAACATGAAGAGCAAGGAGAATGTGTTGCTGGGCTGTTCGGAGAGACATTTTTCACAGGTGTTAAGGGTCTGTTCCTTACCCTCTGGGTGTCCAAGTTGAGATCAGGTTTGCTGCAGTGCCATGTGCTCACCACAGCTGCGATGAACGGGATCCTGCTTTGGATGTCTGAAGGACCATTGTATTTAAAATCAGGTCCTGACTTTCACAGGGCACCACATTTAGTTGATACTTGACAGTTTTTACCTTCATGCCTGTGCCTTGGTTCCTAACACACTAAACAAGAATAGTGGCATCCTCTCATTTTTCAGGTATTTTAGAAGGATAAAATCATTAATATTTCTAATGCACTAATACACTACAATAAGAGCACAATAGAAGAGTCCATGGGGGAAATGAATAATTCTGTGTTATCAGGATGGATTTTGCATGGTGTGCAGTCAATAATACGTAGGACCACCCATAGAAGAATGAGAACAAAAGAACCCTCTGGTAATGAGCACTGTCCATCTGCCAAATGAAGAAGTGTCTTGTGGAAATGCAAATGAAAGGCTTGAGTTATAGTACATACATGTAAGAGTATATGCACGACTTATGTGTGTAAGGCTGTGCATGCCACCTTTATTCAGACTTTATGTATGTGGTTGGAGCTGGTTATTTTAAGGACATGTTATAGCCGGTGGCAAGTAATAGGCTCTTTTTTTTCTAGTGCACGCTGCACCCCGCCCAGATGTAAATGTCTATAGCCAGTCAGATGAATTTCTTCCTGAAAATTTTCCCCGCTGTGAAAAAAGTGAATCCAAGGTGACTAACTCAAATTGAAGCTTAGAGTAGTAGGCGTCTAATATTATGTGAGATGAGTCCTGCTACTCCTGACTGCTGAGTGCTTGCCTTGGCAGTTGCAGTGTTTTTCCAGCAAAGCTTTCTTTGAGGTAATCTTAAGACATGTGTAACAGATTTAACAAGTCAAAGTATTGTTAGTTGATACTGCTTATGAAAGGATTGCTTTAACTGAAGTTTTACCCTTCCGTGGCACCTTCCATCCAAGACTCAGAAGCCTTTCCACAGACAATTAATTAAATAAAGATGTCTCACAGCACATTCTGTATCTGGAATAGATGTACGCAGTTCTCATTTTTCAGATAACCTTTCTGTGTCTGAAATTGTTAAGGTTCAAGCAACACAGAGAAGGTAGCCAAGCTAAGAATGGAAATGTGATCTTCCTAATTTATTGCTTTAGATATCATCGCTAGTTACAGCACGTCTCAGGATAATTTGGCAACTTGCACAAACATGGTCGTGCAAGAAGTGAATTTGAAAAGACTGCGCCATTTATGATGAAATGATGTCATTTAGACATGTTGCACCACATCTGAGACAAGAAAAATGCTGCAGTCACCCTCACTGTTATTTTCAGCTCTTTCACTCAAGTGTCTGCGATGCAAATGAGCAAAATGAAAGATTCATAAGACAGAGCAAGAGAAGAGGCTTCAAAAAGCATCATGCAGACTTCCTATTCTATTTAACTTGGGGGACATTTTTCATCTGTCTATATAAGAAACCACTGTCCTTTTTTTGCTAAATTACAGCTGAAGCTGAAAAACAGCTGGCCTCTGTGGAGTTTAAAAATCTGTAAATGAAAGAAGTTGAAAAGTTTGAGAATCTATTCTGATAAATTAAGTTTTCTGTTAATCTTTTGGGTGGTCTGTGGTTTGCTTTAAAATACTGGTTTTTACCTTCCTGAACATGTTACTGCAGAGGACCTTGAGCTGCTCCAGATCACATCCCTGCACAGAGCAGAGCTGTTGAGCTCTAACTGCTATTGCTAGGACCTTTCCTTTTTCTGTGAACTGATTCACTTGAGAAAGATTGAGAATCACTTTTAATATCCATTTTTAAAATACTTGTTTTCTTCCATAGGGACGATCCACTTGTCTGTTTCTTAATACTGTTGTGAAAATTTTGCTTTCAGTTCTTGGCGAAGTGGAGTATCTCCTGTTGGAGCACCCAGATCATGTAGCCTTCAGCAACGACAGAGTGTCTGTGGAATATCAGTACTACAGTGGTGGTAATGTGACAGCAGAGTGTGTGTCCATCCTTTTACTGGATGCCAGCACCAATGAGATAATTGCAAGAAAACAGCTTCCAGCAAATCAGTCCCAGGGGACAGTTGTGTTTGAGTGTTTCCATTTCAAGAGTGCTGGTGACTTCTTGTTCAGAATGGTCTCTCCCAGTGACAACAGCAGTGCTGCCCAGTGGAGCAGAAGCAGCATGTCCACCCTCCATGTGGAATGGCCTGTATTTCATATTGATTTGAACAGGAGTTCAGAGGTGCTTGGGAGCTCCCTTCAGGTTGGACTTTTTACAAATGTGCAGTTATGTGCCCTGAACAAGACTGTGATTTCACTGGATGTGGTATTCACCAGCACCCTTTATGAATTCAGAAGAGTAAGCTCTGATGAGACTCTGGGCATTAGAACTAGCAAAGGAATCCCCCTGTCTAGGTCTCAGTGGGTAGAGTTTGACTGCCCACCCATTGATCAAGAAATATACATCACTGTGTTACTGAAATCATTAGAAACACATTCCATCATTGCCTCCATAGGACCTGTAGATCTCCTCCACAAATTTGGATACAGACTGGTTGTGGCAGCAGAAGCCACATGCAAAACTTTGGTTCAGGTCTTTGTAATCTCTCCACCATGCACTTCTATCAGTGGAAAAATTGTTGTTTATAAAGAGGCTCTCAAGCATTCAAGTCAAAGAACAACTTGGCTGTATGAAAACACCCTTCATCCAGGAGACAACAGGACAGAATTTAACTGCACTTTGTTTGATGTGGGGAAGAACAAATACTGCTTTGACCTCCTCAATTTCTCAAACCGAAGTTATTTTCCAGCAAGAGTTAAGGAGTGTACGATGATCCAAAGGAATATGGGTTTGTACTGATGTTTTTCCTCTTTTAGCCAAAATCAGCACTCTTCCCAGCCAACGTGGATAATGATTTTGGGTCTCTTGCACCAGAAAAAATAGTTGTAATGTCATATGCAGGTGGGAATAAGATAGACTGTTATGTAGAGCAATACACAAGGGCATTTGGTAACAAGTGCCACTGTGTTATCTTAAGGCTGCAGTAAGTTAATGCTAGGTACCAACCAAAAGCACTTAGTGCATTCTGAATGATGTACCTGTCTAGTCTGCCTGAAAATGAAACTTGTCCCGCTCAGTGAGGTAAGAAGCTGCTGCAGTAGATCTGACCCACTGGAGGCTCTAAAGGTAGGATTAGTCTTACCTACATCCAAGTGTCTAAAAACCAGGGGCCCATCATTAAATAGTTGTCTAGCTTTTTAGCTGAGAGGCATCTTGCAAGGGTGATTCATGGGTGTTGAACATACAGGGGCTGAATCCTCACCCGTGTGTCTTTTTCTCTACCCATTTGCTGTAGAAGTTTAGAGGTCTGCCTGTTAGATGCACAAACTTTGGTGAGATGAGTCAGGATTTGGCACAGTGAAATGCACAGCTGTGTCACTTGGACAGCTGGCAGGTTTTTTAAGCAGCCTTTCAAGAGATGTTTCTGCTGCTTAGAACAGACCAGGGTGCATTTTCTGACCCATGAGGCCATCTGACAGATCATGGGTCACATTCTTATAGCCAAACCTTTCCCTATAGGAAAGATTAGAATAGTACAGTCTGCCAATTGGAAGCAGTCTGTGGTCCATATAATCCTTTGGACTATGATCAGGCATGGTCTGAGAGAGTGCTGGTTGGCAGAAGCCAAAACCATGTATGTATTATGCAGCTGTAGCGTTAGAAGTGGCAGTCCATGGTTTGACAGTCTACAAACCACGGTTGCATGGCAGAGGAATCAGATGAGCCAAGGATCCATCTCACCACTCATTTGTGGAAGGCAACTGCAGAGAGGGATGTATGTATGTATGTATGTGCACGAGGGAATTGGGATTGGGTTGGGTTGTGTTGCCTACACCCTGAAAGGTAAATGTTCTCATTTGAAGCAGGCTTGTGTCTGTAGGTAATGAATTAGTCTTTTCCAACTGCACACTTCAAAGAGTTTGGATTGAAAGGTTTAAGCTCTGCATCATTTTCGTCACCTCCCCACCCCCAAAAAGAAAATGCAGGAACTCTAGCCAAAAAATGGCCATTGTCCTTCATGGGCAGGTATCTGAGAGGGATCATGAGGAGTGTAGGACATGCTCCAGATCACACAGTCTCAGACAGTCTACCTTAATGAGGTTCCTAGCATCATGTGGTCTTACTTTGTGCTATTTCACAAATTCTAAAACTGTTAGCTATTTAATTAACTCCCTGTACTAAAAATGACCTCTATTTTCAACACATGCCAAACCCAATGTGCAGTTCTCTTCATCTTAACTTCCCATCTGCATTCTCTGTTGGCACTCCCTCTCTTCCTTTGGCATAAGAAAGTCTATCTAAAAATGAAAGCGTATTATTTTCTTAATGGAGATAATTCTCAAGGAACAAGGAAGAGAGAATTCTAGTTTTTCATCTGTACCTGGGTGGTATATTACACTGATATGGTCTAGATAATTACCCTGACAGATAAATAACTAGCATAAGATACAGATACGGTTCTGTGCCCAATATTTAACTATTTTAATTTATGAGATCTACATTAAGCAATGGTTCCCTGCAATCTGCTCTGTTTCCCTAGGTTCCTCAATAGCTCAATTCCCTCAATAGTTCCTCAATTCCATCCTTACAACCACATTCAAAAGAATCAGGCTATGCCTCTTGAAGAGCAGAGTTAAGTCAGCAGCTGCCGAGTTAAGAATATCGCATCTACAAAGCCGATGAAAATGAAACCACACCATGTAGTCGTAAATAAAATGTCAACCTGAAATTAATTAGACTGCAGCACATCTGACTTTGTGCCTGTATCTGTGAGACTTCAAAGCCTGCAGGCAACGTTTGAAAGGAGCAGGGTGTTCTGGGAGGGGCACATCAGCCTGAAGCCACGACAGAGCGAACCTGCGCTGCCTGTGATGGCCATCAGCCTCCTGGCTCCTTCGGAAGGAGCTCCCCTGAGCCCCCTCACCCTGCTGCAGGGCACTGTGAGGTGGCCTGCTTACACCCAGACCCCTGATAGCTGTTCGTGTAAAACATGTGACTGCTGCACAACAGGCTCCTCTCCTCAAGTCTCCTGATTTCTGCTTTGGACTTCCTGAAGTTTAAGGCAAGGAGCGGTGATAAATTCTCTAATCTGGGCTCCTGTGCAGCATGGGCCATCATTTTTCATTCAGTTACCCTGGTGTTGAGCCCCACGGCTAGTCTTTGCATCTGACTACCACTTACCCTCCAGAGAATTATCCAGTCTTGCTGAAGACACCACAAAACAGATTTTTCTGGTAATTTCTCTCAGCACTATGCTCTGATTTATTTATTTATTCTTTTGAAAAGGGAGACTTTGTGTGTCTCATAACTAAAGCTAATCCAGCTTCATCCTCTGGTGACTGGTTTTTACTCTGCTGCTTTCTGGTGGCTGTTTCCTATCCACTGTCTTTGCCTCACAAAGACATTTGCACATTCAGGTCATCTGACTTCTACCAGATTTTCTGAGTGTTCTTTGTAATAAACTGAAAAGATTGAGTCTTTAATTGGAAGGCATTTTCTCCAGGATTTGATTAATTTACTGATTCTGTTTAGCTCCCTTTCTGTTATTTTAAACACTCATTTTTATTTGACAGCCAGGGTACCAGCTTTGTGTGCTGTGTTCAGACATCCTTCTCACTGATGCTGCTTGAGCAGTAGCACTCCCCTGACCCGTACCTCTGCTTTTGTTCCACTGATTGCGTTATGCAATTTTCCATAACTTTTGCACTGTAAACTCCTCTTGAGCTGTTTCAGTATGGAGTCTACCATCCTGCAGGTGAAATTTTCTTTCCTTCTTCCTACATTTTTCACTTTGCCGATTTGGGATCTATTTTAATTGAATTATCCTAACTTAGCAAGTACCCTATGTTGCTCCATACAACTGCACTCTCTACTTATGTTATTACAGGAGTGACATATTTTCTCAGTAATGGTTTTAGATTTATTTTCATGTCAACTAGGGAAGCACTGGGCCTTATACTAATCCCTTTGGAATCTCTCCAAATGCATTCTCACTCAGTGATGGTTTTCTGTTGACAGTTGCATATCCAATCTGTCACTCAGCCAGTTCTTACTTCATTTAGCATTTCCTCTACTGTTATGATGCAGAGATATTGTTTTGTAAAAGATCAAAGTTCCTAAATCATTAAAATGATCTTCATCCAAACCACAGACGATGAGATAAAAGATGATTTTGCCACATCTATTTTCTTTATATCAAAGATGAGTTATATTCCTGATGCTTTGTCAATCCTGCTCTTTACTCCTCATCCCGGCCAAGTTTGGTACAGCCTTTTGGAAGAGGAATGTGACTTGGGTGTGGAGTAGGAAGGAGAAAGCTCCCAGTGGCCTTGAGTGGGCCAGGGCAGCAGCTCTTGCAGCCCAGGCCATCAGCTTCAGAATAAGTGTCACAAAAAACTTGTGCTATCCAAGACTGTGAATATATCTATTAAAGGTGGGGAATACATCCATTAATTGTAAGACAGCACTTGTGCAGCTTTCTGTAGACCCTAACTGGAGAACCTGTGAAAAATTAACAGTGAGATGTGAGTAACTTCATTCATCTTGGTGGGCTCTTCGCTGTTTCACACAGGAACATGCAGCTCATTTTTATCCCAAGTGTTTGACTGGATTATTGGGATGCCTGAGGTAAGAAACTCTGTTAGATCATCTTATCCAGCAACAGATGGATTGCAGGCTCATTCTTTTCCGTGCTTCATCCTATGCTTTGCTCATCTGGGATTTAAGTGTCCCCAGCAGTGAGACTTCTGCTCTCCTTAGAAGGATGTCCCATGTCCTAGCCTGTATCCTGCTTGAAACATTCAGGACAAGACTGATAATGTTAATCAGTAGTGCTAAAACATAGAAAAAAGCATATTTTTTTCGTATTTTGGTGTTAGTTAACTTTCTTTTCCAGTTCTTAGTTACACTCTGGAGACCAATTTCAACTTTGGTGTGACTTGCAGTGAAGTCTCTTGCACTTGCCTACAGCACAATTTAATTTTGTTCATCTGACTTTTGCTAGCTGTGAAAAAAAGCTATTGGGATGTTTGCAGGGCAGAAGAAAGGCTGCTGTTGCCTGAAAAGGGTAAGAGGAAGGTATGAGAAGACCTTCTGAGAAGTGGTCAGTAAGGGAGGAGTAAATGGAGCATCTAGAGATCAGGCAGGGATGTACAATTTCAGTCAAATTTTTGTTTCCTGAATAAGACTGTGTGAATCAGATCTGCTTGTTGGTAGGAAAATCTGGGAACTAATTAGCTCTGTTACCTGAATCTGTACCTGGGTTGGGTGCTTATTTAGAAACAGGCATATGCAGGGGATCTGGGTATGTCAGGGCTAGTTTGTACCCCATCCACTTCTCCTGTGTCAGTAAATGCTTCATCTCCACACATGAAAAATAAATCAGGTTTTACAGACTCACTTACAGACTCTTAGCTTCTGGAAAAAATTATTTTTAGGCTGTGCCTCCCCATTTCTTAAAAATGCCTGTTTGTGGGGGAAAGACTCTAATTTTCCCAGGCAGAGTCTAGGATTTCTTTCTTTAAAGGGATCCTTTTCCTTTCATTGTCCAAATTAGTAACCTGTTGGAACATGCCACCATTTCAGTGCACCCAGGCTTCATTTCCGTGGAAGGGTGAGAGGTTGTTTTCCAAAGTCTTGTCTAAACATCAATACAATGTGTAAAAATACATTTTCAGGACCTAAAAACTGATCTCAGCTTCCAAAAATATCCTGCAATCCCCTAGGCTAGCATAGATATTTACATGAACCTCTCAGTAATTAGTGATTTTGTCCCACACCACTGGCCTGGTTGAAGTGCTTAGGACGATCATGTGTGTCAGGCTGGAAGGATGATGCCGAGTGTCCCTTCCTCACTGTGCTGATGGACAGCACTTCATGCACAAAATCTTGTGAACATAGAAATCTGAGAGGAGAAATTTATGCAGAGCAATAATTAACACAGTTAATTGCATTTATCTTTCATGTTGGCAGATCTGCTAACTGTCAGCTATTTCAAACTAACTCATCAGTTAGATGTCTTCACGTTGATAATTGATTCCTCAATTGTGTGTGAAAAAAACCTCACGCTTATTAGAGCTAGTTTGCAGTGCATACCTTCTGGTATTTCCCCTGGCACTTTCAATGTGTTTGTCTTATATGGAGGTTAATCATTTCATTTCCTTGGGGGAGCATAAACTGTGCTTCATTTTCTTTTACATTCTGGTAATTGCAGGGGATTGCAGAACAAGTTGCAGGAGTTTAAATCTCCCATCTTTCATGGGAGCGGGAACATTCCTTGCTCTCCTGCTGTTGGAGCCACATTTCTTAGCCCCAAAGCCATGGATGCCAAGTGTTTTTGCTAAAGAACTCTATGCCTTTAGCCAAAGTGCGAGTCAGTGAAAAGTGTCCTGGAGCAATGGGCACATCTTAGGTTTGACATCAGTGTTAGAAAATTACTCATCCTAAATGTTCTTGTATATTGAAAACCCCAGGCATCAATGTGGAGACTTTTGAACACTCTCCACTATCACCAGTGTTAGCACTGTAGGCAACCAGAACCTTTCTGAGTCTGACTCTGCATCTGACTTTAATTAACAGAAGTTTCAATGAGCAGGAAATGTGGAGAGAGGGAAACAAGTTAGCTCACGCACTGGAAATTATGACAGGAGCTCACCAAGCTGCTTGCACAAGGAGTCTCTAGGTCTACAAGGATAGGTCCTTCAACTAGCCCCTCTGCCAGTGCTGAGGGACACTGCTGGAGTCCTTCATGATACTGATATGAAGAAAACTGTTGTGAGATCCTATGATGTATATGATACTATGATACCATGAGGTCTTTTTGAGGAGGCATCAATGAGCCCTTGCCTGACTATTGATTATGAACATTTTTTCTTCCTGCCCTCAGTAATAGCTTTGCTCCCTAACTGACGTGATTTTTGCAAACTGTCCATGGTCTGTACCTTTGTGGGACTCCTTATCCCAACAAACTTCCTCAGTTACCTGCTTCTTGGCATCTTCTGATTCTCTTTTCTCCTAACACCATACACTTGCTCCATTTTGCACTTCACTGGGAGCTGACACGGCTGCAAACTGAAGGAGGAATGTGAAGGCTCAGCCTGTCTTTGGGCTCATGACCAGCTCCAGAGACAGAGGGGTGAAAGCAGAGAGGTGCACGAAGAGCACAAAGTGAAATACAGCCTGGGATCTTGGATGTTGTTATTGTGGTGGAGTCAGTGACAAACAGCTGGAAAGGTCACTTGATGTTTTGTGGGCTTAGAACCGCAGCAGCACCAGGGTGTCTTGCCATGCCCATCTCTCCTCTGCGTTAGGCCAGGCAGATGTCCTGGGGCATGCAGGCCCACAAATGTGTGTGAGTGTGTGCCCACACACGCTCTGCAGCTGCGGCTGGCAGCACAAGTGTAAGCTCAAACTCTGGGTCCCCATCCTGCAGTGCAGGTGAGGACCTGCACCAGGAACACAGCCCCACTGGTCCTCTTAAGCTGCTCACACTAATGCTGACATGCTCACAAAACTCTGTAGAACAGGACCCAAAGCAGTTACAATTTCATGTTTATTGAAATACAGCTGTATTTATTCTTGTTAGAGACATTTAAAAATAATAACACACTAGGAACGATACAGCAACCAATAAAACATGAAATCATAAAGCCATTTTCAGTCATGTAACACTGTCTAGTTCTTTGACATCATAACTTGATACAGGACTTGGGGCATGCTAGCAGCAGTAATAAAATTAAAAATCATGCCTTGTGTTGGCAATAGCAACACCATAAATTATTTATAAGAGCAAAGTTTAATCTGATCTACTTTTTTTAAAAAAATTATTTAGCTGTTTTTCTACTTCATCTGTGAGCAATGAAATGGAGTTAAGTAGTCTATTGTTTTTCTTTCTGTCAAAGTCAACTGACCCATAGGAGCATCCCCGGGGGTTTTATCCTATAAGATTGCACCTGAACTCATGCATTAGTTCAGAAGTTTAAGTTGTGGCCCTGCTTCAGTGTCACAGCTGTCAGATGTGGGCAGGAATGATCCCATCTTTCTCTCTCTGCCATAAAGTTCAAATGTGGAGATGACTGGATGAGGATGTTGTCTAAGAAAATGAGAGATTTTATTACATGTGAAAAAATTATAGTGTAATGATTATAATGATTATAATGTAATAATTAATGTAATGATTCAGTGTTAGAATCTGAGTCTGCCTCCACTTAAAATGGGTAAATGAACATGCAAAATTTCATCTTGAGTTAATTGCCTAACCATAGGCAATAAAACAATAGAGACCTGTAAGCTGTCAGATGAATGATTCAGTAACGTGCTTATGTGCTGAGAAGAAAATAAAGAGTAAACCAATGTTGCCATTTCGTTAGGCCTTGTAGGCTTATCATCCTGTCACAGTCATATAAATCAGCAGTAACTGTACTTAAGTCAATCAAGTTATCCTGCCATAAATGCACTGTTTGTCAGGCAGGAACTGGATTGATATATAAATTACTGGCTCACTTCAAAGATCTGTAGATTCATTTCCTTCTGCTGTTATTCCAGGCAGAACCTGCCTGGCAGTTGACTGACCGCTGTGTTGCAGGCTGACACTGGGGGGAAAAAAAGGAAAACAACAGGTGGAAGCTTTGGTTCATCCCTGGATGCCACTTGCTCTTCTGATCTTGCTGTTTGCATTGTTTGGTTATTTATTGCTGTTTTTCTTAAAAAGAAAACAAATGGCTGTGTCTTTAAAGGTAAGAGGCCACACATGTTCCTCATTGCTGTGAGCTTGTGTATTTGTAGAAACGTGGAGCCGGTGGCAGCCCTGGAGCCCGTGCAGTGTCACCTGTGGGGACGGCATCCGGGAGCGCTTCCGAGAGTGCCTCACCTCCTTGCCGGCAAAACCAGGCTGCGCTGGATCGCCGAGGGAGACTTCCCTGTGCTCGCTGGAGGAGTGTGTGTGTACGTAGCTCTGCTGTCCTCTTCCCCCTGGTCAGGTGACTGCCCTGACAAAAGCAAAGTATAAAATGGAAACATCTCATCTCTCCTTCAGTCATAGTGATTTGGGGGGCTGCCACATTCCTGTGATTGATGGAGTAGGGCAGGAGCTTCTGTGCATTTGCTTTGTGGGTCACTGGAGATGGGGCTCCAAGGCATAATATTTCTGAATGCCGTGGGTGCAATGGAAGCAGTTTAAAATATCCAGCATGGCCAGGGAGTGGAGAAGTCCTGAAAGAAAGATCTTTGGGCTAGCAGAACACGTTCTGTAGTGAAAGCTAAAGACTCCAGTGGAAACCTGTTAAAAAGTTAAAGTCTATTAAAAAAGGGTGCAGGTTCCAGCTGGGACCTGTGGTGTGAGGTTGCCATTCTGTGAGTTCTGCTCCAGCCTGCCCCGTTGCTGGCCCGTGACAGGGCAGGCTGGCCACTGCTGGCGGATGGCAAGTGGGTGCAGATGCAGAAGACCTGAGCCTTCTATAAGATGACAGGTGGCTTACAGCAGCCACGTGGCCCCCAGTGAGGCTGGAAGAGGCTGTGCCAGCACCATAGTTGGGTGCTGACAGCCACTGTTTAGAAGTGCCCTCTTTTAGTGGGGTGCTGGTGCTCAGTCTGTGCAAAACTTTTGCTTCTTGCAAACTCCCTGCTGAAAAGGAGTGTGTTGATGCCAAGGGACCACAGAGACCAGAAAGCTGATCTACAATCTCCAGTGCCTTTGTGTCCCACAGGTGCCAAAGGGGGCAGGGATGGGGAAGGAGAGATGCCCAGGAACTGTGCAGGCTCCTAGGATCTCAGACTATAATTTAACAGATATTTTAAGTGATTACAAAGTGAGCAATGCCTTATTCCTTGCTTTGGCTGCCTGCAGGCACTTCTTTCTGCTTGCAAAAGTGCAGTGTGGAGAACTGGAATGGAGGCACCTAAAAAGTGGACAGTCTGGGGATGTGGGGAGTTGTTTAGCACATGGCCACTGCAGTGCTTGTGCCACTGAAAAGGAGAGGACAGCAGGGGGAGAAAATGTGTAGCTGGAGGAGGAAGAGGGGAGAACTGTGTTTTTAATGGAAGTGTTGGCCTCAAGGTGTCTGAGGATGAATGCCTCAGAAGTATACCGCAGGACTGAAATGTGTTATGGAACACTGCAGGAAATGGGTTGTATTTAACAAAAGTTTGGGTGAAGGGAAAATACTAAAAATTACATTCCATCAGGCCAGGTATTGCATGTTTCAGTGTTCATGAAGCACTGGGAATGTTTTAATAGGTCTAATGTTTTCAATGACTTGAAAATGCTGGCCATGTGAGTTTGCTTATTTAGTAAAGCTATGAGTGAAAACAGAGAGGAGCAACTCACGTGCTTTGGCCCCCAACTTAAACCAGCCCTGCTGTAGTTGTCTTCTCTATGCCAAACTCTCTGAGGCTGCTGTGGGCAGTAATGCCACCACCAAAATGCAGTAGGGGGGTTAGTGTTTTTCCAAAGCCGCTGTTGAGCTGTGCATCCCATGTCTCTGTTTTTCTGCTGCAGAGGTATATCTGTAAATGTGTGATTTGGTCTGGTTCCTTGCCAGCCAGTTTCAGCCCCTACCTCTGGAGCTCAGAGAGCAGTCCTGGTGCAGGGAGCTCCCTGGAGGGGGGTCCCTGAGTGCAGAGCATGTGCCAGAACCACGATTTGTGTGTGGACCTTGTTTTGCATACATGGAAGTGATAGGTCTCTGGTGCTTCTCGGAGGAGTCACTCCTCCCATGCAGGTGTGCAGCTGTAAAAGGTGTGTGATGGTTTCCAACCATCCTGTACATACACTGTGCACACACCTGTGGCAGTCTGGTTCAACTCAGCAGGTCTGGACAATCCCCAGATTCCAGTGAGGTCTCTGGGTTCATAAGGAGGGTTAATACATAGAGAGCACAGATGCACCAGAGGCCTGCATCTGCACCCATTGCTGTGGGATCATCTGGAGGAAATACCTCGCTTCTGTCTTGCACATGGTTTCTAATCCTCCTGCTTCCACATGGGGCAGCTTCCTTTACAGAATCATGTACACAATTTCATCCCATTGAATCTCAGCTTGCTTGAGAAGTGATTTGATGCTGTGACTTTACAGTGTTCATCCACTGCCTGATCTCAAGCTGGAGTGTCACCCTCACCCTTCCCACGCCGGCTGTCTGCAGCTTTCAGAAGCAGACAGGTTTTGTTTCCAGCATAACTCTTCAGTCATTAGTCCAGCAGATGGAGCAA
The DNA here is from genome assembly GCA_013398955.1 of Callaeas wilsoni. NCBI lineage: Eukaryota > Metazoa > Chordata > Aves > Passeriformes > Callaeidae > Callaeas > Callaeas wilsoni. The sequence continues at coordinate 22,842 of VWPU01019522.1, forward strand.
ATGGCTGAATGAGCAAGGCCAGCATGCAGTGCAGGAGCCAATGAGGAGCAGGGAGAAGCTAAACATAGGGACCCAGTCCTGCTTGGAAGCTCACAAGTTCCTTGCTGTTAGCTGTGTACCTCAAACGATGCAGCACAGTGTGCATTACAGATAGAGAATGGAGTATTTGGAAAATATCTGTAAGCAAACATGACTGAGAGAAGGATGAGAAATGAGTCAATTACTCTGCTGCAGTGGTGCTGAACAGAGCAAATGCTCGTCTTGCCTTCTTCCCTGAGGTCGGCTTGTTCACTCCCTGCTCAGGCATCCAGAACAGCAGTGCTCCTAGCTCTGGCACAGTGGCATCGGACTGTATGCAAGTTTTAGAGATCCTTCTATAAGATTCAGCAGTGGTCTTGTTCTTTAAGCTGGTTTCAAGCTCTCAGAGTGACACAAAGATCGAAGTTAATCCAGGGGCAGGATTTTTTAGAGATCTTGGGGTTGTTAGGCAGTCCTGAATCAGGGAAGTGGATCTCCTGCCCAACCCAGCACCCTGCATGTCTGTTTTGTAGCAGCCCGAGACCTTCTGGCCTGTGTTCATCAGTGCATTTGTGCATGCTGCCACCTAACAGCTGCATGACCAGCTTGCTGTTGAGTGTGTGTTCTTCTGAATTATGGGAAGTACATGGGCTCCAGTTCTTGTTATGCTGCAGTTACACTTCCTATTCCCGGACAGTCACTGTGGCGCAGGCAGGAGCACTTGCCAAGTCTTACAGCTGACTGTCTATCACTCTGATGGAAGGCTTTGGGTTCTGGATAAAACTGGAGACTAGGACAGGGTTGTTCAGTGGTTTCATTTGAGCTCACAACTTCATGACCAGCTCTTGTCAACTACAACTGACCAGCCTTGTCCTACAATAAAATTTTCATGGCTTTATGGAGCTGATGTCTGACCAGAAGTAGTTGGGCAGTGCCAACAGATACTAAAATTAGCTACTAAACCAATTAATCCACTTTGAACCATGCTATATTCTGTTCAAGATTACCCCTGAAATGCTTGAGACCTCATTCAAAAAAAGAAATACCAGTCTGTCACTGGTTCAGCCATCTGTAATGTAGTGGAATGGACAAGTGAGAGGTTTAAATAGGGCTGTAGACAGCTCTTGAGATTGTCACATCACATGTTAGAATCATAGAATATCTCAAGTTGGAAGCGGCCCATAAGGATCATTGAGTCCAACTCCCTGCTCCCCCAGGACGACTAAAGCTAAACCATATGACTGAGAGCATCGTCCAAACAGTCTGTGAATTCTGGCCATGATGATTTTCCTGGGGCACCTGTCCCAGTGGCTACTTATCCTCTCAGTGAAGAAAGGTTTGCAGGGTATTCTTCCCTGTTTGAAATCTCATCTCCAGTCTACAACAGAGGGGTGTCAATAGTAGAATGCTGGGGAAAGAGCAATGGCACTTTCAGTTGAAAGCTTGCTGTGGCATGGGAAGATTTTTGTCCTCTGTAGCTGTGGCACCAGACAGTGGTAGAAGCATTCTCAGAGGACTACATAGAAAAGTTACATTGCCTCTCCTGGTGCTGCCTCTCTCTTCAAACTCATTTCAATTCTCACACCCACTTAAGCTCTCCTAAAAATAATTTGTAAGTGATACCTGAAGTACTAGACTGGGTTGAATTATTTTTACCCCCTTTTTGTCACTTTTCAACAATCTAAATGCATTTCATAAAGAAAGGCAAATAGAGTTCCCCCGTTTTGCAGGTATTTAGGAACACCTTAGGGAAATGGCAGAGCAGGAAAAAATAATGATTACATTTTAATGGTCTGTGGGAGCCTTGGTTTAAAGTAAGTAGATGTTTGTGCCAGTTTGAAATCGTCAAGTAATAAGTCATCTCCAGTGAGCAAATTTTAATGGTAGACAATTTCCTGTACTGTATTAATGGGTTATTTTCCTTGGTAGCAAAGTATCCATCCTCAAATACCAAAATGCTGCTGCCAGTGAAACTCTGACAGATGTGTGTGCTCTTTTTTACAGCTATCCAGCCACCCACCCCACCTTCTGTCCAGCCAGGAGAGGACCAGAAAGCAAATAATATAGTTACCATCACAGGCATCTCCTTATGCTTGTTCATCATCTTTGCCACTGTTCTTATCACCCTCTGGAGGAAGCTCTGCAGAGCTCAGAAATGCAGCACCGCTGTCCGACGAAACTCCGTCCATTCCCCCGGCTTCCGGAAAAATTCCGACGAGGAGAACATTTGCCAAGGCAGCAAGCAACGGGACAGCTTTGCTGAAGGAGGGGATGCCCCTGTTAACATTCCCCTAACCTACAGACGAAGCCTCCAATTTGCCCAAGAAGATGATGCCTCTGGAAGTGAAAACTTTCAGCCAAACGCCCAAAAAATAATCCCTCCAATTTTCAGCTACCGCCTGGCACAGCAGCAGCTGAAAGAGATGAAGAAGAAAGGCCTGACAGAGACCACTAAGGTGTACCACGTGTCTCAGAATCCTCTCACAGACACGGTTCTTGGTGCCACCACGATGCTTCCCCTGAGCGGGGAAAACCAAGAGGAGGCAGCGGCAAACAAATTTCGGATCAAATCTCCATTTCTGGACCAGCCAGCCAGTCAGCCCAAGTTCCTGGGGGAAGGCTCTCACCCTAGGCTGGATTTTCCATTTTCACCAGCCAATCCTGCAATGAGCCCTACCCAAACCTTGGTAAGAAGAGGTCATTTCAAGCACCAGGATAACAGAGTGGACTTGCCCGAGAGGGGCTGTCACAGAAACTCGCAGTTCAGAAGAACAGCCAGTTTCCATGAAACTAAAAAAGCCAGGCCTTTCAGAGAGAGAAGCATGTCCACTCTCACACCCCGACAGACTCCTCTCTACAACTCCAGGACCAGGACGTGGGACCAGGGTCTGGAGGACAGGACACGGCCAAAATCGAGAAATGCTAATCCCACTTGTGAAAAGGTGGATCAGCCCCACAGCGCTGTGCTGGGGTGTGAACCACAGGGCCATGGCGCAAAGCCCCACCACAGGGCAGGTGCCCCGGTGAGGAAGCTGGACCTGATCACGGACCGCCCGCCTGCCGGTCAGGAGAAGGCAGCTGAGAAGCCTGAGCCCAGCCGAAGTAAGAGGGGCCCTTCACCTAACCCCAAAGGTGTGTGGCGGAAAGAAACAGGCCCAAACAGCAAAGATAATTCCCAGAGAGGCCTAAGCGTCAGCCCTGCCCAGTATCGAAGGGACAAGTGCCAGAGCTTCCCCTTGGACCCTGAGTTTGCCTTTTATGACAATTCTACTTTTGGCTTAACAGAGGCAGAGCAGCAGATGATCGACCTCCCTGGGTATTTTGGCTCAAATGAAGAAGATGAAACAAGTACTCTGAGCATTGAGAAGCTGGTGATCTGAGTGAGTCATTGCGGCCCTGCAGGAGTGGCGTGCGTGGGAGAGGATCTGCAGGATCGGTTGGCTTCTGGTGGAAGAAAGAGCAGGAATCATGTTACCTCCACGCACAGCAGGAGGGAATAATGCCCCAGGTCTGGCTTGTGGGAACATATTCCTTTCTAATTACTGAAAAGTGCTTTAATATAATTATTTTTTGTATGTGTGTACAAGACACACAAAGTACCCTGGGAAAGCACGTGTTAGTTAAGGTGTGGTGCAGGAATAGCCAATAAATTTTATTGTGTAAAGCAGTCATGTTTTGTGCATCATAACTGACATTTCCCACCTTGTGGACTTGTGTACGGGTAGACTTTGAGATACTGAAGCATCCTGTCCAGCGCCCTCAACCATCTGCCCTGATCAGTGAATCATTTCCCATCTAGAAAGCACAAAGCTCAAGCTGTGGGAAGTTTTCATCATTTTTCTGATAGTCATCAGTGAACTGAGTTGATTTGTCGTTGCTGCTCAAGTAACTCATATGGTAGAGGTTTTTTAGCTGGTTGCATGAAAGTGCAAACAATTTATGCTGAATACTTGAGTCAATTTAAAATTGAGGAGGCATTTTCATCATTCAAGACTTTGATATTTTCTTACTGTCAATATTTATGTAAAGAAAACAGTGTACAAATATTTGCAGGAAATTAGTACAAAAGGCATGCTACAGGGAGGGCAAAGAAAACAGATTATCAGATTTTAGTCTTCACAGAAACGTTACTGCAGCATATTACCTGTAAAAAGCAGTGAGAGAACTGTTGAATTATGCATCCTTTCCATAGTCATCCTTTCCTTTATTAAAATTTTTAAATGTAAATATATTGACAGTAATACTACTACGGCAAGCTCAAAATAAATTATGAACAAAACCAGCAAACAAGAAGATTATTTGGTTAATACCTGTTCTGGGAACAGAAATTAAAATGACTTGACAACATCTGGTGATTCACAGAGAATCTTACAGAATCATTTACAATGGGAAAGACCTCTAAAATCATTAAGTCCAACCATTAACATAACACCACTGTTTCACTGCTAAACCATATCCCTTAACTACCACATCCACATACCTTTTGAACACTTTCCGGCACAGTGATTCCACCACTTCCCTGGGATGCCTGTTCCAATGCCTGAACACTCTTTCAGTGAAGAAATTTTCCCTCCTATCCAAACTAAATCTCACCTGGCACACCTTGAGGCCATTTCCTCTGGTCCTATCACTTGTTACTTGGGAGAAGGGGTCAACCAACCCCCACCTTGCTACAACCTCCTTTCAGGAGGTTGTAGAGAGCAGTGAACTACAAAAGCCATAATGGGTTTTTTCAGTTCTGTTTTAAAACCAGACATCACAAATTTGCTATTAGAATCTTCTGTAAGTATTCAGAGTTGGGTTGGAACCCCACTTAACAGCAGAAGCAGAGCTCAGGCCTTTGTGAATGACTAAGACTTTTCTTGCCATGTGTTAGGATAACCATCTCACTGGGGACTTTGCAGAGACCAGGGGAATGCTAGTGGGCCAAACCAAGAAAAGAGGAGATGCTGCCCATGGAGGTTGGCATGAGAGAAGAAAGTTTAGGCAGTGGGCTATTAGTCTTAAATCAGCTCTCCCATAAGGAGCCCAACCCTACATGCCCTTTAACCTGCCGTGTGGGTGTGAAGGCAAAATTAGCATGTACTCCATTCTCAGGAAGTAGGCTGCTATCTTTTCTCAAAACTGGCTTTCTGAGCAGAGAGAGAGATTTCCCAATCCCACACTTCTTTCCCCCCCCCACAAACCAACAACAGTTTTAAAGGAAGAGCAGCATCGCTGTGTGTTAGCTGCCAGTTTCCAATGTCACCCCACTGCAGTGTCCAAAGCTTGCACAGGTAGCTTGACAGGCACACGGTCTTACCTGCTGTGACAGCACAGGAGGAACAAGCCTCAGCATTTGGCCACCAGAGTCAAATCTGGCTGTTTTTGTATTTGATGGATAATGTTTTGCAGCTGCTGCTGGAGCAAAGGATCCGACTCACAGGGTGATGTGAGCTCCCTCTTTCCCGGGAGCCATGCCAAGATGCCGATGTTCAGCCCTTGGCCCAGCATGGTGTTGGTACCAGCGATGCATTCCCATAAACTGTCAGCTTGAAAAGCTGTTTAAAGCATTTAAGAACATGTTCATGCTTGAAGAGTTATCCAAAGGCAATCAAATGTAATGAGTCTTTAAATTGACTTAAATGAGCTGGAAATCAGACCTCTGAAGCAATTGCTGCTCAGGTTACTTACCCTGCCTATACTAAGGTAAGGTCTGTGGTGTGAAGTACCTTCGCCCTGAAGCAGTGATCCATCATCATTGGAGCTGCAGGGCTACAGTATCTGTTTAAGCTTTGTTGAGCCTCTCAGCATGGGAGACCCTGGAGAAAAGGGAGATCAAATGTGCAGTGCAGCAACATTCAGCAAGCATTTCCCTAACCTTCCGCAGGAGTGATTTGAGCTTGGCAGTAGCCTTCAGATCCAGTAACTACTCAGCTACTGGCATTCTACTCTGTTTATTAAGATAAAGGTGGTTCTGAAATGCTTCCTGGGGTTTGCTGTGGGAGTTGCAGACTCCTGCACAAAGCCCTGTGACCCTTGCATCTCAGAGGGGGTTTCCTTTGCCACAGGAGGGCAGAGAAGGGGGAGCATTGCTCTAAATCAGATGCTGCTTCCTGCAAAGTTGTCCCAGTGTTGGGCTGTCTTATGCATTAGATGTACTTAGGTACATTTTACATCAAAGACAGCAGACAGACTCCTTCCCTCCCAGCTTGTCATACCTTGCCCCCCCTTCCTCTCACAGAGACAGGAAAAAGCACCATAACATAGATGGTGGCTGAAGGCAGTCAGCCCACAACGCCTGCCCCTCCATGCAGGCACACAGGGAAACAGGCTCCATAGTCTGGACTTTACATCGCTCATTGCTCACTCACTGGGCAACTGGACTGGGTGCTGCTTGTCTGACTAAGCCTTGCTGACTTCATCTCAGGCTTGATAATTCATTATCAGACGGGTTACCAGCTGCTTAATGAACTGACAGACCACAAAAGCTGTCCCCTAAGTGCTGCAGTTGCCGCAGTCTTTACCCTACTTCCTTAGCTCTCTACTGAAGAACAGGATTGAGCATCACCTGCCAGAAGGTGTGAACTTACTTCACTCACATTTCTCTGTGTCTTCCACCTAGACAAAAATCATCCCTTCTGCCCTCAGCGCTGCATCAGTGGCCACACAGTTATAATATGTGCAAAGTCATTCCTTGTGTCCCAACATGCAGTTACAATGTTGCACTAAGATTTTACCATATCAAAATACAGAAGTAGTGATCAGAAGGGAAATAGTAGGTGCTGCCTGTTTGCAGCCCTTTCTTCACCAGGGCAGCCCCATTTCAGGCACGTAGGTGCAAATTTCATTCCACATGGAGATGCTTGGGAAGAAGGCGGGGGGCAGTCTGGCCAAAGGCACAGGCTTTAGGAGCACAGCTCCCTGGAGAGCTGCCCATTACACTGGGATGCTCCTATTTGCAGTCACTGAGATGTCTAAGAAGCAGAGGAACCAAACCAAGTTTTACACTGAATCTTCACCTCATGCCTCTGCATTGTCTCCAGGACAGCTTGAGCCATGAAAATTTAACTTACCTTGCAGACCCACTCAACTACCCAGGACAACAGGTGAAAAAGCACCAGTGCCAACACTGAAAGAATACATTTCTCATATTATGAGCTTTCCAAGATTTTGATCCAGATTTCTGTTCACATTCCTATTGTTGAAAACCAGATAAAAAGTATTAAGTCCTACTCGGATGGTTTTATTTCACTGTTTATCGATACGTATACTAATTACAATATGTATGGATATAAAAGCAAGTAAATGGAAAAGAAATACCAGTTTAAAAAATTATTATAAGTCAGAAAAAAAGGAAATAGGTTTATTTTGCAGCATGGTAGGTAAATGATTTGCATCAAGATGACACCGCTGTTCATTTTTAACTTGTTATTAACAGCTGTAGGAAATAAATTTTCAGTATTCCATTTCTTTCAGTCATTTGTGTTGCTCTTTCATTTCACCCCAATGAGACAATGAAAACAGTGTGCCTTGTGGTTCAACCACTTTCTGATTCCCCTTCACTAACACAGTCATCTGGTAATTTACAGGAGAATGTACAAATGAATCGTGACTGCATTTTAGGAACTCCTAAGAATATCTGCGCTGACCTTAATTTTAGTAAAATCTGCCTAATTAGTCTGGGGTTTAAATCTGGTTGGCAGGATTGTCTTTGTCTGCTTTAATGTCTTGTGCTGTACTCTAGCAGTGGATCTGCAGTGGGAAGCTCTTGGAATGGAACCCACACTGTCCATATTGTGGGTATTTACTTTGAAGCAGCCTTAGTCTGGATGCACATCAGCAGTTAGAGCATGTCCATCCACAAGTTTGGTTACACGCACTCCAGGAGCACTCTGCAACTGAAGTGTGGCAATTGGAACCATTGGAACCACAGAGAAAGTTGCTTAAAAACATTCTCCTGATGCAGAACACAGCACTAACAAAGGCACACCAGATGAAGTCCGATTCCCCATCCCCTTGTTCTTTCTATCCTGATGTTCTTGTAACTGAAACACTGATGGTTAAAATCAAGATGAGAAAAGTTTAGACCTTGAAAAGCATAGCGTGATTAAAGGACATGCTTGATCCTTCAAAGTCCAGAGAACTTTCAATAAACATTCTCCAACAAAGTCTTGAAAACTGCTGAAAACTAAACCTCTGGTTATCCTGTGACTGAGATCCATATGGTTTTTATTAAATTGTTGTTTGGCTGTGCTCAAACAACTCGTGCTGCTAGCTTCAGGTGGCAGAAGCAGGTGCAACTCCAGCTATCAAGTGCAGGTTTGGCGATTGGCAGCAGCAGAGCACTGGCTATCAATGTACACCATTCTTTTCAGCCTGTGCTTTTTCTCTTTCCAAAGCAGCAGGTTTCAGCTGCCCTGACTGTTCTCACCATCTCCACTCTCTCTGTCGACAAAGAACGGAGCCCTGATTTTCATGGCTGAGTATTTCAGTGAGTACCACATCCCGTGCCATGTAGACCAAACCAAGCCATCGTCATGGGGTCCATTGTACCTCCCTCTTTTGTAGTATCGCCCATTGAGGTTTACAGCATGGCACCTGGGAACAATGTAGGAAAGAGAAAAAGGAAATCATGTTTAGCCTGGGAAGATAGTGCATCACTGCGGTGAAGTACTGTTCTCACACAACATATATTTAGATATACTAGGGCGGGATGGACTAAATGGTTAATGCATTTAGTAGAACACAGAGGAATATGTGGGTCATCCTAAAGCAGACACCTACATTGGTCAGATAATTCAGCCTGTTGACTCCTTCAGCTGTAGTAACTGCAGACATTATAACTGCATGGCGTGAACAAAGGGGTGTAGTGCTATTTGGTACACTCTAGCTCAAGTGTAGGCAGCTCCATATTGACACCTAAAAATGCAGATGTCTTTTCATTGAGGTAAATCCTATTATTGATGTACATTTTTGTAGCTCCACTAATTACAATTGGTATGTGATGAGAATCTGGTCTAAGAGGCTCATCCTGCACTAAAGCAGAGAAAATCTGAGAGTGGTATATCTCTGTTTCTGAGGCTGTTAAACATGAGTCCCTATCCATAGATGTGTGGCATATGCCCAAACAGCAAATGTACCATCATAAGTGTTACGGGGTAGCTCTGCCCTTAGACATGCTCCACACTAGGGAAATGTCCTTTGTACACACTTCACCTTACCATGGCTATGAGTATAATGCAAAGCACTTTCAATAATTTTAACTGGGCACTTTTCCTTCCAGGTCATTGTCCCCTGCACATTTGTTCTGACCCATTTTCTTGATATGAATTCAACTTACCTGCTTTGCTATAATGAAAGAAGCAAATAGTTTTCCTTTGAGGATCTGCAGGCGTGAACATCTAAGGATTGGCTGTGTGAAGTGGCAAGTGCACACAGCAACCTCCAGCTGCTGAAAGGCAGGCAAGTCCTCTCAGCTGTATAGCCACCCACACCCTACGCATCCGAGAGGAATCAGCTGTTTTCCCTACCTGTTAAACCACCAGCCACCCTTGTTCTCTGATGCACAGTTGCCTGCCAGGAATCGATCGTGATCCTTATCAGATGTGGTGAACTGCATCCCTCTGTGAGAGGCTGACCACTGATCTTCAAAATTGCTCCCACCAGACAGAGCGTCGCCAGCATTACCAGAATAGGTGCCAAACCATAACCTGTAATTGTCCTGCAAGAATATGTGAAACATTTCTTTGATATCCATTCTTTCTGCCTTTATTCCCATTTTTGAGGTCAAATTAGCTCTGGACGTTTTATCCACTGTCAATGGCATGACTGTTGAAGTCAAGGGTGACTTTTGTCTCCATGCGTTAATGATCCTAGTGTAGATCCACGCAGGATTTAAACTTCCAGAAGGGATTGGTAATTACTGCTGCTGCTACAAAGGGCTTCAGGTTTATCGTCATTCAACAACCATTTAATACACTTTACAGCAAGATGGAGAGTTCTTTCTAGCTGATCAAGAGCAACTTAGCAGAAAACTGTGCCAAGTAGTTGCCTTCATAAACAGATTAGTGTTTCAGCTAGAATAAGTGCTTAGGCATTTTCCTCTTCCAAGGACTAGAAGCCATCTGATTTCTATGGTCTGGTCCTGGTAGGAATACTTATAATAATAGTTCCATTGTGCACAGCTAACAGGTCTAAGAGATACTTGATATTAAGTGGATGATCACTTTTGTGTTGGGGCTTTCTCCTGTCATCATTGTCTTCCTTTCTTTACGAAAAACAGCAGTAAGGTACTAAAATGAAGCTGTTCAAACTTTTCATAAGAAACCTCTAATTGCAAACTGAGCATAATGCGCACATTTCTGGAGCTGTGATGGAGATGGAACCAAGACCAGCCCATGCAGTATCCTTGGTTATTTGGACTATTTACATGTGGTGTTCAGGAAGGCAAGTCTGCAAAGAACAGCACCTGTATGGAGCTGGACACTATCTACAGCTAGAAAGCATAACATGAAAATACAGGATGTGTCTGTCTCTGGGCTTTCTGTGTCTGTACCAGTAGGTGTAGTGCTACAGGTACCTCTCTTCAAGATAGGAACTTACAGCTGCTCTTTCAAAGCTTTGATTAGAGATCCCTGTTTTATTTTAAAACAAGGTCGAGAGGATTTGTTCTGGCACTTCCCTTTTATGTGACAGTCTGAAATACCCTTAGGAAGCAGGAGAACAGGGTTCCATTTAGTTGCAGAGGTTCAAACCCTAAGGGTCTTCTCACTTACAAAAGACTCAGTTAATCATGAGGCCAGAGGCAAATACCTGTGGGAATCCCTGTGCCCTGTGACAGAGAACTGCCCTCTGTTTAGCAGCAGAGTTAGCAAGAGGGCACACACACACATGATCCTGTCACCCACTGACCTGGGCACTCACTTGTAAAGAAAACATGGCAGTTTTGTGTCCCAGCTCCCAGGGCTGTTTGTCAGTCAGACAAACTAGGAAGCCCAGGGAACCAAAGCAGGTAAGTTTTGCAGAGCTGTAGATACAACCCTGATACTGGTCTGATGCTGCGTATGCAGCTGCCCCACCCTCACAGACCAAAGCAAGCAAATCACTGCCCTCTCCATCTTACCTGCTCATTTTTAAGCTGGAAATTTTCATAGATTGCATAGCGTCTTTCCCCATGCCAGTCCATCAGGTCAATCTTTAATGAGTTCTCTCCTAAACATAAAGTTGTGTCATGTTAGATGAACTACCTAATGTAAATTAGAAAGAAATCAATGGAGAAAAAATACTTGGACCTCTAGCGAGCAGGTCATAGATGTGGTCATTGCCCAGCCAGTATTCATCATTCTTGCCCTGGAATTTCCCAAATCCCAGCTTGTAATCATCCCATTTCCTGCAGAGAGATATAAATATCAATTTCATCATGAGAGGGGATTAGACAGTTTGTGACACTTGAGTATGGTAACAAGTAAAACTCCACCTGTATCTCTAGATACTGTTTTCTGAAAGTATCCGACTCATCACAAGCTGAGCTGAGATTTGTCACTCTGTCTTAGAAGTAAATACAACTCACAGCTTACTTTTTCCCCTGCTAAACCTGTGCACACACTTATATTGGGATCAAACCTTCAAACTGCCAGATGCAGTGCTCGCAGACTGAGGTTGCCAGATAAATGGAAAAGGAAAGCAGCACCTGTCACATTGGTCTTCAGCAAAACACCTGATATTGTACTTCAGCAAGTCATAATTCACATGATCTATGTATTACCTTTGCTATTCACTTACACTTCCTGTATGTCATCATTTCCAGTTTTAGTAACACTGCGTTTATTCCCTCTGTCATGTTGTTATTATGGATATTCATTCTGCCTGACCTACATACTAGTCAACACTCCTCTTCGGGGTGTTTTTCTTTCACCTGAAATATCACAGCTAGATAGCTACTACACTCTGGGCAAGCTGGCTTAGAGCCAGTTGAGGTAGCTTTGCAATGCACTGCATAGACTTAAAGAGGCATTAGATACGCCCTGAAATTGTGTGTGCTGTGATAGTGAATTAACCTTCATGGGGACATTTCTTGACTGTGCTACCAGAGCATCTCTCCTCCTGTAAATTTCAGTGTGAAAGTCACCTCTCTGGGATTTTGCATAGGGAAAGGACAATCTGGTCTGGCATCTTTTTGAATTATCTGAATACGATAATAAATGTTACAACATGCTGAACATAATTCCTGATATGAGAACAGATCTGTTCAACAGGTCTCAGTCTGTGCACTGGTAACAGACACCTGCCGATTTGGAGCCTTTGACAGTCATCAATAGTGATGAAATATGCGTTCAAATACAGAGAACCCATGGAAAGGCAGTTATAGATCCATTTTGAAAATGGTCTCCTGTTGCAAATAGGTACCACCAGCTTGTCCTAATCCTAAATTATCATCACTAATATATAGTCTTGCATATCCTGCTTCTCAAGGGTGGGGTATGCCTAGCAGCAGGATGGAGGTGGGAGCTGGTGGCCTGACTGCAAGCCCTGTTGATGCAACCACAATGCACCCACCTGTTGAAATTCTCCTTGCCGTTACTCCGCCTCTGAATGACAGTCCAGCCCCCACCATCGGACATGTCACAGAATGCCAGGACAGGCTCTCGGTCTGCTCTGGGCCTGATCCGGTAGTAGCCACTTGTGGTGCTCTTCCGGTTATACACTGCAGAGCAATCTGGGCAGAACGGTATCAGTTTGTTAAACACGGTGGGGGCAAACCAAGGGCTACGTGCCACCAAAAGGAGACGTCACTGAGAGGCTCTATGGGACAAGGACTGTTGGCCAGCCTGTGCATAGCTCTGCAAGCCCGGCAAAGGAAATGGTGCAGCAAGGTAGTAACTATGCTGGTTTGCAAACTGCTGGCCTGACAAAGAGCTTTAAGGCTTGAGAGCCTTTAGAGCCATGCCCTCTGAGGGAATAATGCCCAAATCCTTGGTGAGATGCAGGACAGCTGCAGCTTAGCCTGGGGCTATATCGTGAAAGCCTGGTACTGAAAGTATCTCTGTCAGAAGATCATTTGCAGGGAAGAGAATTTCCATGTGGAAGGTAAGGTAACCTCAGCTGTACTTCTGATAAGATCAGGGAACAATATTTCTAAAATAATAGGCTAAGCGCCTGTGTCCAGTTCTACCAGGGCTGTATCAGGAGAGAGCCTTTCAGGATCTCAGTGCTTCACACTTCCAATGCAATGCCCAAAGGCTAAAATCTCGGCCACAGGCAACAATGTCATTTATGACCGTGTTCTCAAAGTAACACCAAGGAACAAAGTATGGATGCCTGTTCCTGTGCCACAGAAGTAATTGAGGAACTGAGGAACAGGGAGGCTTGGCTCATCCAAACGGGTCTCAGTGCCTGCAGCTGAGCCAGGCACTCTGGGTTCCCCTAAGTCACTTAGGGAATATGGGCTCTTCAACAGCAGGAGCCATCTCTTCCTAAAGCAGATGCCTGAAGTAAATCTGATGGAAAACATGAGAGGTGACTGTTCCTCTCTGCAGCAGAGTCCCAGGCAGAAAGCCCAGCTGAAGGTGTCCATGCTGAAGGTGTCCATCTTGTACCTGGGTAGTAGCTTCCTACAGCTGGGATAAGTGACTCTAGCCCCAAGGGATATCTTACGGTGTCAGGGACACCACTTAGCTCTTCTCCTTCCCATGTATCTGTATTTTAAAACACAATACACTTTAAAAAATGTAAAACTTTTATCAGAAATAAAATACAGCACATGGGACACTGCAGGGAGAAATAAACATTGCAGCACACTATTGCAAACTGTACCTTGGTCATACACTATCAAATTTCCACTGGTTGTGGGTAAAAGCACCTCATGCTGCACGCTCCTGTTGCCTGAGAACAGTCTGCTTTTTGTTCTGTGGTAAGTGTTCTCCAGGATGTCCTTCAGCTGTAGTTCATATAAGTAAAGCAAGTCTTGAAGTTGTTTTAACCTTTGTCTTAATTTATTGTTGTCTAGGAGGCAGATATCTTTGTCCTATGGAGAAAATAAAACAAAACCCCCCACATTCAGTCAGTGGTAAGGAGAGACATGGAAAGAGGGGTATCTGTCTCCTCTTGACCCTAGAATGTCACACTTTCTATGCGGATCAACATGATTTCATGGTGATCTCTTCCTAAGACACACAAATCTCGCATAGCATGAGCTGTTGAGCTGAATCCAGTGGAAAAGGAGTTTCTGCAACAACCTTGGCGTTGATCAGAGCATGCCAGAATATGATCAGATGCACAGAAATTTACTTTGTACAAAAATAATTTGTTTTGACCTCCAGTTGATGAGCTCAAGGGGAAGGTTTGCAAACTATGAAAGTGCTTGGATTGATAAGAGAGGGAAAATTTGGCTCTTGCACTGCAGATGGCCCAAACCAGCCAGGTTCCAGAATTATCTCTGTGTAAAACTGAAAAAGAGCTGATATTTCGGCTATAAAAATACATTTTCTTAAAAGAGATTTTTGTTGTTGTTTTTGTTGTTGTTTTGAATTCTTTGTAATGTCAGTTCCATCCCCTAGACGGCTGCACAGGCCTTAATGCTATGGAAATCCTGTATTATCAGGACAACATTCCTTTAGCTGCAGGCAGATGCCTTTTTGCTCTGCTCTTGCAGGTCTCCATCCCTCTTGCGAGGGAGTATCCATTTCTGCATGACTGGGAATGAGGAACCATTGAGAGAGTGTACAGACACAGCTAAAAGATACACACCGAAAACCTGGGTGCAGGTGAGCCAAAGCTGACCAGGAGAAGGAGCAGCACCAACGAGTACATCATCACACTCATTTCTTAACACCTGAAAAGAGGCATTGACAGGCTGTAAAGGAGGCTTTTTTAGTTCCTCTCAAAACTTAATCCCACCTCACAATTATGTTTAATTCCCCAGGAAATGCTGCAGGATTTATTAAAGAGGTTGCTTGAAACTACAGGCAGGACAAAATCAGGGAAAGATGTATATTAAGGAGAAGCTAAAGCACCAGTGCAGTATACTAACAGGGATAAAGACCTAGGTCTGCTCCTGATTCCCTGCAGAAATAAATACTCTGTGTGACTTTCCAGCAGCCTCTGCATCTTCTCCCAAGTATCCACACAGATAGGAAGCTGCTCAGCAATCATGTCTCCTTGAGGACTTTTCATCAAAATCCCACGGTGTTTATTCAGTTCAAACTTCCCAAAGTAGGATCAAGAGGAATTTGCCTCCTGGCTAAGTGACTGTAGACATTGCCCCACCTCAGTCCTTGGAGTGGTCTGTGAGGAATGGTATTACCTTGGAGGCCAAGTCACACACGTGACTGAGTGGACATGGGATAGTTTTCCCTTAGATTTCAGTGGAGAAGATGCCTACTGCCAATCTGGCCCAACACACAGATGTGGCTTTGATTGGAGAGTCTTAGCTAGAAAATATGCTAAGTGACTGCCACTGGGAACATGCAGCTGAACGTGAGTGAACAGTACAAATTGTTCACAGTGTGCTTGCATGCTGTTTTTAAAAAAAAAATCAGAAAGAAAAAATCTGAAAACAGGCTGAACCCAACTCCCCCGCCTCACATCTGGAAGTGCTGCAAAAACTTGGCTCCCAGGCTCAGTGCTGAGTGATGTGCTTTGTTTCAGCTATGGCTCTATCAGCATCCCCACAGTGGCTGACGCTAGAGCTGCTTCCAAACCACCAAAGCTACTGCAACAGAGAAGCCCTCTGCCAAGATGGGCAGGCAGGGCCCAAAGGAAGCCGAGGGAAGAAGATCTCCACGGAACTTGCCCATAAAAGATGATGTGCAGGAAGGTGTCCCAGTCTATGGCAATTTTTCAGCTCATAGTGAAAAGAGTTCAATGTTGAAGCAGGGGAACCCCTCGAGCCCAGGACCACTGGTGCTGTTCACAGCACCCCACAGTCGTGCCTGTGGCTGCAGCACCTGTGCTGAGGTCAGAGTCAGACCCTAAGCGGTGCCCATGGGTGATGGCAAAAAGCTAACAGGAAGGGTGGGATGAGTGACAGCTCCTGGAAACCAGACACTGCAGAGCAGAGGGAAAGAAAGCAACTCCATCTACACCTTTACCAAGACAAATGAAATGCACATACCTGTAACTTGCCCTCTCTTCAGACCTCCTCCTGGGAAGATTGTCTCCCTGAAAAGTCAACTGCAAAAGAAAGTGATCATAAACCTGGCTGCATTTCAAGAGGTTGATGAGGTTTTCCTCTCCAGATGAACCACATCAAGGGCACAGAGGAATAATGTTTCACAGCACTAGACAGTTTCACAGAAAAGGTACCTGCAATTCCTAGTGTGAAAGAGTTACCCAAACCCCAAGTTTTCCGTTGTTACCCAGCACCCATCTTGCTGCTTTCCACTGAAAATAAACAACAGGAGGTTTCTATCAACAATGCTCTCTAAAGGAGAGAGAAGAGGGGCTCTGCTGCTTGTGTACTATTACCTACCTTGACTAGGAAGCTCAAGCAAGGCTGACTTCTTTGTTTATGTGAATCACTCAGAATAATGCTCCCTGTGGGAGTTTTGGCTCATGTTTTAACACAGCCGGGCTCATTTCAGTAAGTCCTGCAAGGTGGAAATAACACAGCTTTTCCATTCAGCATTCCTTTTCTGCTTAATCTGTTTTATAAGAGCACAGCTGTAATGCCGAAGAAGCTGCAAATCTGAAGCAAGAAGCAAATGCAGGGGTATTAAGCAAGATTTGCTGTTAGACTGAAATCTTAGGAGGGTTGTGTAACTCTCCTATGAACGGGATGATTAAATTTGCTAGTTAACACAAACAAGGACATTTGTGGAAAAGAGGAAAAAAAACCACAAAACCAAACAGATGGGTGCCTCCCTTTGCATTACAGCCAAGGAATTACAGATTATTTTAAAGAAAACAGCAGGAATATTCCATTTTGAGTTTTGTTCAGAGGTGAGACCGTGGGCACAAAAGACAAGGCACATAAACCCATGGTAAATGTCTGTGCTACTCTTCAGGAAAGCAGGACTATCCAGGTACTACCAACTACAGCAATGCTGATTATTTCTTAAAAACTGCATTCCTCTTCTCCTGCAAGAACCCTGACTCATTTCACTGCCAAAGGATTATGTAACCAGTGCTTTTCTTCTCACTTGTTTTCTAGCCCCAGTTTTAGGCTGGTTTTGACAGCTATGAAATTAAGTGAGTGAAATGTTTCCTCTTCTCCCTAGTGGGTATTTGGCCCTTTCTTCCACCCCTTTGGCCAGGAGCTGCAGCTGGCAGCACGGTGCTCAGGTACCATGCACTGGAGCACAGGGAGGCTGCACATCATCCCCTGGGGCTTTCACCGGCAGCAGCAACTCTTGCTCAGCTGGACCCATCCAGACAGGGCTCAAGATGCTGTGCAACAATTTATGCTCTTGTCTAGATGGCCAAAAATCTCATTGTCCTGTGAGCATCTCCTGATCCCATGTGGGATCAGCAATGGGACGGAGGCTGTGGTGGCAGTGTCAGAGTCATGGTGTGGGTAGCACAGTCAGAGCCTGCAGCTGTCTTCTGCAGGGCCACATGATTAGGCAGCATCAGGCCTCATGGCATTAAGTTCTGCCGGTCCCAGGGCAGCAGGGAGCAGTGAAACCGCAGTACCAGTGAAACTCACGTGTGCTTTGTCACTGCAGCTTTGCAGGAACAGGACTCAATCTCCAACCCTCGTTCTGTGGCTGCCAAAACGTCTCTCAGAGCCAAGACATCTGGAGCACTCTCAGGCTGCCTCTAGGACTCCATCAATGTTCACCTCAGCAACATCTGCATGTGAAAATCCCACTCAAGCGGAACATGGGTCTTGCATACCTGTTTCATGATTAACTTATTTTCCCAGGCTAGAGGAAGCTTTAGGAATATCTGAAGCACAAGAGAGGGGTTGCCATGAGGTGGAGTTCACAGGAGATGGGTCTAGCAGGAGAGTGTCTTCACATACTGCTCCACTGGTTCAGAGCTAAAATAATCAAGTTATCATAAGGAATGTGGACACTGTGTGATAACCAGTGTTTCCTCACAGATGTTGAAATCCCTGGGCAATGTGACAATAAATGCTGGGTTGTTTTTTTTTTCCTGGAATACATATGCTTCACAAATATTCTGGAATGCAAATTCCTGTTTAGTTATTTGTAAGGAGATCAGATTCTCTTTTCTTAAGATACTCAGTGATCTTGCCAGCAAAAAATAACAGTCTCATTAACTAAAAACCTTCCTACCCTGCTGTCCTCCACCTTCCTTCCAGCAAAAGTATGTAGATGCTGAATAGTAGTCCCAAAAAACCATTACTCACACATTAAATGCACAGCTAGCACATGCAAACTGGTGGATAAATGTGACTGAAGAGCATGGCCCTGGGGTAGCTCTTGATATTCCTAAAGTCAAGGGGGAAAAATGGCTCGGGATGAAGACAGGAAGATGACACCTGATGGATATTTACACCCTCAGAGCCCAAAGGAGCATCACTGCAGCTGGAAAACAGTAGTGGCATCTCAAAACTCTTCCAAGACCAATTCTTGTTGGTTGCTTGTTCTTAAAGGGGAAAGGCAAGAAATGAGGCAGACTGCTTTGGGCTCCAAAGGAGGCAGAGAGACCTGAGGATTTCACAGCAAGAGTCTGACTGCCTACCTGTGCTCTAGGAAAATTACAGGGTAGCCTGGACCTAGCTCAAAGCAAAATAGATTATTTGCAGTGAATCCAGGTGCTCTATGCATTCGCATTATTTTTTATACTTTCCTATCACATCCCACCTTCCACGAACGCCCTGCTCACGGGGAGAGACTGCAGGCCAGGCTCCTTTGCAGGCACTGCAGGTGTGGAGGTACCCACCAGGGGCCTGCAGGCCCTTGATGTCTGAGCTAGTACACATCTCTGTAGGAATCTGGGCTGCCAGGTTTTTTAAAGCAAAGTTAATATATGAGACCTGAAACAAATATTTATTGTTTTTAATCTAACAATAAAGGGTTTCATCAAAAGTAAGATAAATTTAAAAGCCCAGGATGACGTCAGCCACCATAGTTTCAACCTATGAAATAACCGAAACTGGTATTTGCGCATAAGAAGTTTGTGGTTGGTAAGCAAGGAGTAACCACAGAAATCTCTGTACAAAGAAGAAGCAATGGTGGCAGACCGTGAAACATGCTAGATCTGAATATTTTGATAACGTTCAAAGAGCAAATACATAATTCAGTTTAACTAATGAGTCTGCACGCAGCCTGTGAGTATCTAATGGGTTGACACAACAAATGTAATTAGTTTGTGAGTTCCTGAGGGCAAGCACAGGTCCCAGCAATCTCACGTCAGGAATAGCTGTACCAAGGGGAATTAATCACAAGACCAGAGGGAGTATGTGGATTGTACGATATTCTACCTACCTCAGGTCAGAGAACTTCCCTGACGTAATTCACTCTCATTTGAACTGGAACATCCCTTTGAGAAAAAGACATTTTGCTGTAAAATATTTAGTGCAGAAGAACCAGCCACAAACCTAAGCATGTTCTTCCACTTTTTAATTACTCGCATTGTTTATTTTTTTTTTGCCCTGAATCTGAATCTTCCAAGTCTCATCCTGCAGCCTTTTAATCTCATGATGCCTTACTCTGAGGAGGGGAAGAGCCATCTGCTGCCAAATGCCTTTTTGTCTAGCCAAGGCTAGTTCCAAACACAGAAGCGGTGTGCTTGCTCCTGGCTGGAAATCCAAACCTCCATGGTCTGCTTTGGCTGAGGGTGTGTGTGCACGAAACCCAGCAGGGTCATGGAGCGAGGGGCTGCTTGGAGCTTTTCCTAGGCAGGGCAGAGGAACACGGCACAAGCACATCACACTCATGAGTAGGGCGCTTGGCTGGCACGGAGAGGAAGGAACAAGTTCTGCTCCTGGAGAAGTTTCATTCAGGGCAGTAGAACAAGTACATAGAGGGGACAAGAGCTGTGTGTGGTGTATGACAGGGTGTGATGGAGGTGGTCCCACTGGCCTTGTTGAGGGGGCTCCAGGAACTGCAATACTCTGCCTAGATTTGGGAGCCTGATCTGCCCTAGGCAGGAACAAGCAGCAGAGATATGTGGCCAAGACAGGAGCAGAACTGCAGGTTCTGGAGGGATCTCTGCAGCCCACCAGAGAGGTGCCAAATCAATTCAATTGCCTCAAAGGTTAGGCAATTGCTGAACAAATACCTTTCTAGACCTAAATGCTGATGGCGTAAGTCTGCCTACACCCCTTCTGGGGCGCCTTGACCTTTTTCCAGATCCAACCCTGTCTGACTGTGATTGAGTCACTCACATGAAGAGCCATGTAAAGAGTTCATGCAGTATTTCCAACCAAAAATCTTTCCTGTTTGTGGATCCAAGGATCTTACTCCTTTTGTCACAGAGCTACATGCCACAACCACCTGTCACTAGCTAATCCTTGCTGTTGCTCCAGGACTTTTCAGTGTTACCTGACTTCATCAGTCACTGATGCTCCAAGTCTGCCCTGCATGGTGTTACTCGGTGCAGTCAGGATGACTGTGATTCACAACACCTGAGAAGTTAATCCAGAAATGCCTGCCAGCTTTTTGACATGTGCACACACAGGCCATGCAGCTGGTAGGTGCCTTGCTGGGAGTTAGAGGGACTGTAAGTAGACCTAGAATGTTTTTAACAGATATTGCATGGTCCTTCAGGTACCAAGGGCTGAAAAACATCATCCTGAGGTCTTTTGTTCTGAGACTGACCACAGATGTAAGTTACAATTTACTCAGTACCAGGCAGTCGTTCTTATTCTATCCCACTGTGGTTACAACCTCTGTGTCAGCTGCAAACTTCATCACTCAGGATTTTATCCAGGCCATGGTTTAAAACAAAACAACACAACATTAAACAGTGTAAGACAACACCCAATCCCTGCAGAATCTCTCAGGAAAAGAATTGCTTAAGGATGGTTTCTCTTTTAGTTATTTTAAGACAAGTGTGTTGCGCTTACATCAATGTGAACCGGATTGATTGAACCTTTTTAATCAAAGTTATCTTCTAGCCAGTCAGTTGCTTACAGAAGCAACAAAATAGTTTTATTTTAGCAGAAAAACTTGCAATCTTGTATTAGAAATATGTTTGACACAATTATTTGCCCTAATCACATGTTGATTTACAGTTATTATTAATATAATTATTATTGCTTCTACTATTAAGCTTCTTTAATATTTTATTAGTCGAAACCCTCTGTCTAATCTGCTCTCATTTCTCAGGGAGCAGAGCCAAGATGACAAACTATCACCATCAGGTCATCTGATCTACCTGTTTTTAATATTGGCAGAGAATTCATTTTTTACCCACTTATAATATTTCTGCTATCACAAGACTTAATAAAAATGTAATTATTTTTCTTGTCTATCTTAAAAGAGTCAGATATAGAGGAACAATACCTACCAATTTTAAAATCTGTCAAGTTAAGAGATTCTGTTTACCACCCTCTCTGTTATTTTTGGAATGCAAAGTATGTCATCACCCCACTGAGAAATGCATACTTAATCCTGCTCTTTAGCCAGTATGTAACTGAATTATTTACTGAATATTTCGATCTTTTTTGTGGTTTTTTTTAACATTTCAGTTATTTTACACTGATGAAAAATTGTCAGGGGATCAGAACTGGATTCTGAAGGGTTATTAAATATCAGTATCATGACTTAACCAGCAAAATATAATGAGAAGTATTTACACATCTTGAATTTAAAGAACACTTTCAATGCTTCCTTTTTACTTTTATCTTTATGAACCTTGGATCTTGTTCCTATGCTTTTCTCTACCAGCTGGAGCTAGAAATTTAATTTTATTAGTAAAAAAGGTGGTGTTTTTATTTTAGTAATCTGAGTCCAGAAGTTAGGGTCTTAAGAAAATAGATCAACCACCAGGAAACTCACGATGACGCATGAGAGCTGGCAAATATTCTACAGCATCACCGATGCTGTAAGATTAGCAACATTGAAAGAAGCAGTCAGCAACAGTCAGTATCACTGGCAATGCAGCTTCTACCTATTTGATGAAAACTGGGAAGAGCTGTTCTTCCTTTTAAAGTGCACCTGCAACCTTTAGCTGGCTGGCCCTGGCATTCAGCCTGGGTGCCAAACTGGAAACCTCTCACCTCCAGCCCCTCCTGTGGCTGGTTTTTACGGCCTGTTCTGTGAGAAGTCCACTTCAATACCTGAACTACCTTCACACCTTGGTGTTTCCAGAGCCCAGGACGAGGGAAACTGGACTTTAGTATTTCTACACTCTTCTCTGATGTGGGCCTTTCCCCCGCCCCCCCACTGCCACGAAGGTGCTCCACAGGTGTAAACTCCTGCTGAGAGTAATTCACAGGATCCCCAACTGGTCCACGGGATCAAGCCTGTTTTAAATAACCTGCACTGCAAGCACATGAAAGAAACACGGCCCCCAGTCGTGGTATAACCAGAGATGTTTATTAAAAGTGTACACAATTTTTATAATATTTTCACCATCAGGTTAGAATAGCATGAGCCTGTCTAGCCAATAGTATAATTGTTAATAAGGTTACTAACCAATCATATTCATGATCAATTCCTTAATAGCAACATAATATTTTTCTCTCAGATAAATGTTCCTATAATAGTTCTTTCTACAAACTATTGTGCACCTGCTACTTGTTACATTTTTAAAAACTTTGTTACATCTCTGCCTTGACTAAATAGTCTTTTCTTTCTAACTAAATGCTCTTTGTTCTCTCAATTACAAGTTTCCTTTGTTTTATTTCTCTACACTGCACATGGAATTTTTTTTTAATAACCAAGAGAAAATTCATTGAATGTTTCTTCTCATCATCAAGCTTAGTTTCCATCCTTGTTTAGCTGCTTCTCAAATACATAATTATCTGAATATACCAAACATACTTTGCACCAACCTCATGAAGTTTAACAAAGACGAGTTTTCAGAGTCTGCACATGGGATAGGTCCTGCTCAATGGCAAGCTGAATCTGAGTCAGCAGTGCCCTGGCAGCCAGGAGGGCCAACCGTGTTCTGGGGGGCAACAGGCACAGCATCGCCAGCCAGGCAAGGGAGGGGATTGTCCCACTCTGCTCTGCACTTGGGCAGCCTCACCTCAAGTCCTGTGTGCAGTTTTGGGTGCCATAATATAAACAAGACACCAAGCTATTAGATATTGTCCAAAGGAGGGCAACAAAGATGGTGAAGGGCCTTGAGGGGAAGCTGTATGAGGAGTGGCTGAGGTCACTTGGTCTGTTCAGCCTGGAGGAGACTGAGGGGAGACCACAATGCTGTCTACAGGTTCCTCATGAGGGGAAGTGGACAAGCAGGCACTGATGTCTTCTCTGTGGTGCCCACTGACAGGATCTGAGGGAATGATCTGAAGGTGTCTGAGAAGGTCTAGGCTGGGTACTGGAAAATGGTTCTTCACCAAGAGGGTGGTTGGGCACTGGAACAGCCTCCCCAGGCAAGTGGTCAGAGCACCAAGCCTGGCAGAGTTCAAGAAATGTGTGGACAACACTCTCAGGATTCTTGAAGTATTAGGAGTGGGACAGGAGTTGGACTTCAATGACCCTTGTGGATCCTTCCAACTCCAGATATTCTATGATTTTACGTTTCTGCTACTTGCTACCACTGTCTGTACTAGATATTTAGGTATTTATACATATACATATTTGAAAAGAAAACTTTCTCTTTAGTCTAGTGCTCAGAAATGTTCCCTATTCTCAGCACTCACCTTAAGGGTTTTATTTCTTTTGGGCAGGGAGCATCGGAAAAGGCTCCTGCCGTCAGTTACCGCACCTTCCCCTGCCAAGCCCCAGCAGCCGTGGGAGCAGCCGCTAAAGGCTCGCTTTGAGCTCCCTCTGCTGCCGAGCGTCCTGCAGAAAACCTCTCCAGCGCAAGCCTGGCCTCAGCAGCTACAGCAGCACTGTTGGATCGTGGGGTGCTCAGGGACTGCTCGTCCCTTGGCTGTTGCTGGGCAATGAGGTAGGCGTGAAGCCTCTGCAGAGCACAGGGTAACACATTGCATTCTGGAGGCTCCGATTCTGCAGAAACCTAAGCGCTCGATGCCGTGTGAGAACCCAAGTGTTCACTACCCTGGATGATGGCAAGAGCAGCTACAGGCTGTGGGGGCCTGGCTGGCCTGCAGCTCTGCCTCGAGTGCAGCCCCTCAAAACTGTCATGCCATGGGAAAGGCATTGAGAGGCATCAAACTGCAGCAGCAGAAAAGTTTACAAAAACTGTGAGGCTGGGACTCGGAAGCAGATGGCGGGGCTGGCTGGGGTCTGGTGGGCCGGGGGCAGTGTGGTCCCACACAGAATTACAGAATCAATTAGGTTAGAAAACACCACAGCAATCATTGAGCCCAACCTATGACTGAACACTCCCACGTCAATTAGACAATGGCACTAAGGTGCCATGTCCAGTCTTTCCTTAAACACCTCTAGGCATGGTGAGTCCACCACCTCCCTGGGCTGTCTGTTCCAATGTCTAATTACCCTTTCCATGAAGAAATTCTTCCTAATGTCCAACCTAAACCTCCCAGCTTCACACTATAACTTCTGGTCCTGTCACGATTTACTTGGGAGAAGAGGCCGATCCCCACCTGGCTTCACCCTCCTTTCATAAGTTGTAGAGAGCGATAAGGTCTCTCCTGAATCTCCTCCTCTTCAGGCTAAATAACCCCAGTTCACTCAACTGCTCCTTGCAGGACTTGTGCTCCAGACCCATCACCAGCTCTGTTGCCTTCTCTGGACCCGCTCCAGCACCTCAGTGCTGAATTAAGGGGTCCAGAATTGGACACATTACCCGAGGTGTGGCCTCACTAGTGCTGAACTCACTGCCCTGGTCCTGCGGGCCACACTATTGCTCATACAGGCCAGGATGCCATTGGCCTTCTTGGCCACCTAGGACGTGGCCTCCTGGCTCATGTACAGCCGCTATCGACCAGCACGCCCAGGTTCTTTTCTGCCGGGCACCTTTCGAGCCACGCCGCCCCCAGCCGGTAGCGCTGCACGGGATGGTTGTGACCCGAGTGCAGGACCTGGCACTTGGCCTTCCAGCCTGTTCAGATCCCTCTGCAGGGCCTTCCTGCCCTGCAGCAGATCGACACTCTGACCCAATTTGGTGTCGTCCACGAACGCCCCCCGTGGGGGGATGAGGAGCCCCCGCTGTCCGCCCACGGCCGCGGCCGGTGCGGGGGCGGCGCGGGGGCGGCG
>VWPU01019531.1:0-37500 GCA_013398955.1 Callaeas wilsoni
GCCCGCGGGGCCGCCGGGGGCGGTGGCAGGGGCGGGGCTGCCTCAGGCGGGCGGGGGCTGCGAGGGCACCGCCCGCGGCCTACGCCCGTGTCTCGCCGCACCTGGAACCGTAGAACCGTGGAATCAAAGAATTATAGAATCACAGAATCATAAAATCATGAAATCATCAAGGTTGGAAAAGACCCTTAAGACTATCAAGTCCAACCATCAACCCAGCACTACCCCTGTGACCCTTAAAGCATTAAACCGTATCACCCAGTGTCAGATCCAGATGCCTCTTAAACACCTCCAGGGATGGTGACTCCACCACGTTCCTGGGCAACCTGGCATCATCCACACAGAATCACAGAATTGGTTAGGTTGGAAAAGACCTGAGGTCGATTACAACCTATAATCAAACACCACGTCATCTAAGTGCCACATCCAGTCTTTCCTTAGACACATCCAGGGACAGCCACCACAGCCTCCCTGAGCAGCCCGTTCCAATGTCTAATAACCATTTCTGTGAAGAAATTCTTTCTGCTGTCCGACCTGATCCTCCCTTGGGCCATCTGTAAGGCTAAGTCCTCTTGCCCTGTTACTGGTTGCCTGGGAGAGGAGACTGACCCCCACCTGGCTACAACCTCCTTTCAGGCGGTTGTAGAGAGCGATAAAATCACCTCTGAGCCTCCTTTTCTCCAGGCTGAACAGCCCCAGCTCCCTCAGGCAGGTTATCGGCCAAGGTCTGCAGGGATGAGGCCTCGCCGGCCACCTTGGCAAGGAGCGCTGGGCACCGATCCACGCTGCCGCCTCAGCCCCGCTGGCCGCTGGTGTCGGAGAGGTGCCGCCACACGGCCCTGCCGCCAGCGGGACACCGGGCACGGCAGCGCTGGGGAGAGCCCTGCGTGTGTGACAAAACTCAGGGGCCGAGTGGGAAGTAAAGGCTTAAAGCAGGCAGTTGAGATAGAAACCTACAACATTCAGGATTTTTAGTTTGTTCATGTGTCTTTTCCTCTGGTAGCTAAAAGGGGGAATATCCACATCCATGAGGTGTTCGCAGATGCCAGGGAGCTGCCAGTGTGCCCGTGAGCCTCATTGCCTGTGTGTGTCCTGGAGCTGGAACCCAGCGAGTGGGATCGGAACACGCGCACCCAACAGCTCATGGTGTCACCCTCGGGATGGAGATTCTCACCACCTCTTCATCCCCAATAAAAAAAAACCCAAAATCTGCACAGCAATTTTTTAAAGCTTAATTTATTACAAGTTTTGTTTATGTATTTATTACAGGGGCTCTAAATCTAGTTGACCAAAACTTAGGGACTGTATCAAGACAAAAACATCAAGTAAAGCATTCTGATAGAGATCCTCAGGAGTCTCACACCTTTACAACTATGCCTCTTACATCCAGGCATGAACTTTCAGATTGGAACAAAGTACAAACTCACAGTTTGGCTGAGTTCAGTCAGTTTCCTGACAGAAATCATGATTTGTACTGGAAGTTTTTCAAATAGCCTTTAAGTTAATCAAAAAACCCCAAAAAGACCCCAAACAAACACAACAAACAAACCAACAAACAAACAAAATCAAAAAACCCAAAAAAAACAAACACGAAAAAACCCCACCACCAAACAAAAAAACCAAAACCAGAACCAAAAACAAAAACAAAAAACAAAATAAAACCAAAAAAAAACACAAAAAACCCAGAAAAAAATTAATAAGGAGCCTTTCTCTTAAGTTAGTATATTTCAGTAGGCCAGAATGACTCAGAAGAGCAGTGTGCTTCCCTCAAAAGTACTCTTTCTTCATTATAAGAATGGAGGGAACTACTGTGAAGTTTAAAAGAGACCATCTATAATCAGGCATCCCCCATTTTTATGACTTCTCAGCTTAAGGATTTCAGTGATGTGTTTTTACTTAGGACACGTGTGCAAGGCGAACACTTCGAAACTGCTCCACATAACAGAAGAAAAACCTAATAATCTAGTTGCACTTATAGGTTCTTTCTACAGAGTAATGCAAAAAATGTTTCTGTGCCTAGTCTATCTTATGAGGTAAGCTAAGCCTTCTAAACTGAGTTCGTGTTGTAACAAGTTTATTTTTCCACTGTGATTAAAAATGTGGCAGGACTGTGCTGTCTTACGCAGAGCAGCAACAATTACATGTCCACACCTACGAGCACATGTGGAAATAGGTGCTTGGAAAAGCCAAGATACAGGCTCAGTCTGTGGAAGATGCAGTGCTAGTCCACATCATCTAGCATATGAGATATCCACAGACATCTGTCTACAGTTTTCAATAAAATGTTTTAAACAGAAGTGTTATTAGGTTTTACATGTCAGAAAACCTGTTTTAGTTGGTTGTTATTTTAGAAATTATTACTTTGTATCTCAAGCAGCAAGATATATTAATGCTTCTATCTCATCTATTTCTGGGATTATTCACAAGCTTATGGCTAAGAATGTTCTTATGCAGCTGCTGGATTTGGGTCCTCAAAGATTTCCTATGACAGAAGGTTATTACTTTTATGAAAGGATTGTGAATTATTTACTACTTTTTTCAATTAATTTACTTTTGTACCTAAGGAAAAAGAAACTTTAGCGGCATAATAAGCAACTTTGTGATTATTACTCACAGAAGTACATGTTTCAGCTGCTGAACATCCTTGACCCTAATGTATTGAAGAAACTTCTAGTTCTTATCCATAAGCAAAGGGGATGTATCTTTAGCTACATTTGCTGACGTGTAGTGCCCAATGCAAGAACATCTCAGTCAAGGAAGAAACCTCATAATGACATGATTCTCAAGAAAATAGGTGCTTGGCCTCGCTTACTTGTTGAATGTTTGACAAAGCAGACACTCCACAAAGACAACACAGACACATGAGTAGATAACTACTGATTTCAACTATGTTGAAACAAAAAATGTCATCATGTATGAACTCTGTGGAAGTAACTGGCCACACTGAAGCTGTTGGTTCAGTGCAAGCTCATAGGAGAACTGGCTGATGATGTCCCATCCCTCCTGTGGGAGGCCTTGGTAAAAGAGCTCTGCGGAACCACACGTGTGCTCTCAGATCCCTGTCAGGGACTCTGTCATGAAGTTTCTCCTCTCTGATCTGCTGTTCAAAATAGCAACCACTCCTTGACATGACCTACTTAAAGGCTGACACAACAAAGCTCTGTGCTCAAAGAGGGCACTGTGTTATCTCTACTGGCACCAAGATGTGTCAAAAGAGTAGCCTTGAGGGCTCGTGTTTAAAGACGTGGTCTCACGAGAACAGGGCAGAGACCAAGCATCCTGGAAAGTTTCCCATTTTGTGGCAATTACAGAATGTGCTTTCTTTGCCAATTGAGAATATATTTGCTTCTCCTATGTTGTTATGTAAGGTCTGTAGCATACATTTTTTGACATCTAGGATAAAAAGACTGTGTTTAAAAGTAATATATTGTAATGAGAAAATATTATATATCAGTTGTCATAAAAAGTGAATTGTTCTGTTTGGTGTTTAAGCCTAGTATGCCCCATGTAGCTGACAAGTAAGTTTGATAACATTTCTCAGTAAAGACCAATGTGTTTTATTAAAGTAATTTGCGTAAGGAATTTGTGTTGTTAGTTCACTAACCATGTTTCTTTCTCTTCATTATCTGTGTAATAAACCCCTACAAATTCTTTTATGATTTATAGCTCTTTTAGATCTTCAGTCTTTCTCAGCAATAAAAACATGTTAAGCAAAGGGAATTGGCAAACTTAAGTCTTACAGGGAAGCTATATCAGGATAATGATGTAATTAACCACCAAAATTGTACCAGCAGAGCAATAGTGATCTTGATTTGGTTTTAAAAGAACATTACATATTTGAATAAGTCTTTAAACCAGGTGTTTGTGGAGAAGCAAATTAAAGCTGCTTCCTCCTGCCCTTTCAAGCATTAAATTCTGAGATTCATCGGTTTACAGCACTTGTTGACATTCAGTGTGCCTAATGCAAACACAAGTACTCTTCTCATTTTAATTTGCAGTGTGCTGGGAAAATATATGACATGATTTCTGAGAATCTGACGTGCATTCCAGGTCAAATTTATTCCAAATTTGCAAGTCAATTTGCAGGACAAAAGAGCAATTCATCTGCCAGATATAGTGTACCTCAAACAAAATTCTTTGTTGCTTGTAGCGCACTCTGTAAATAAAGGCTGTTAAGATGACTTATGAAGTCTAGCAACATTGCCTGACACTGGAACAGCATAATTAAAATTAGCAAAATTTTATGGTTCAAACAGCTTGTGCAAATATATTTTAAATAATATGAATATATTTTAAATCTCTTTACCAAGAGACCGTGTCTGGTCAACTCAGCTTGAGGAACTCACTAACTAACTTATTGAGATTAGAAGGTTGGTGGATGGAGTTCAATGGCCTAAGATACTGTTGGAGTCCAACTAGATCATTTGAAGCTCTTATCTGGTTGCAAAACACTAAAACTTCTTTTCATTCTGGCAAACAATATGATATGGAATGTATCTCCTGTCCACATCAAGTTTTGGATTTTATGTGAGCTAGAAGGATGAAATGTGTTGAGAGTGCTTCTGCTGATACATAGTAACTTCTTTTTGGCAAAAATGTAATTAATTTTAAAATCAGTTTTATTTCAGTTTTTAGCTGAAAATGCATAAAACCCAAAAAGCTTCTAATTTGTTCTTAATCAGCAAGATCATATTTAATATTCTGATAGAGATAGGCTAATTAAAAGCAAAAGCAAGCTCTGGAAATAATGTCACATTTTAGATGTTTATTTCAGCTAATTTGTGCAAATTCATGCAAAAAAATCTGTCTGCTCACTACCTAAAGCATTGACTTCAATTGTCTTTGAAGAAGAAACACACTTTTGGACCCTGTTTATATTCTTAACCATTAAAAGCATCCAGCATATGTTGTCTGAAACATCCCATCTTAAATCTCTATTCTCAGTTGCTTTTCACTGCTTATAACCCTTACTAAACTGACTGCTGGATTGTATCTTGGCTTGCTGGGTGCCTGCCTGAAGCAAGTTGCTTATAGTTGCGCAAAAATTGATAATTAATTTATTCTTTTAAAAAATTAAATTAGAAATGCCTTGTTTTCCATTGTTGCTAAAGGAAAACTCTTAGAATCCTTTTATGTGGGAATTATGAAAGAGAACCTAAAGATTGAATATTGGTGGGGAGACTCCTGTAGGGCTCTGCTTTTGATTGTCAAAAACTGCTCAAGGCTGATGTTGGGGGAAAAACCTCATATGGACATATTCTTTAGAGTCCTGCGGAAGCTTTCATTAGAGCTAGAACCCCCAGCCCATGCCTGCTGCTGCCTGTGCTTGCGTGTGAATCGCTGAACAAATGATCTCTCTCCATGTCTCAGCAGTGGGGGTTTAGCAGCCCATGCTTTTCAGTCTATCTGCTTGATCCGGAAGCCAGAGCTGAAGGCAAGGAACATGACTGTCTTGAATTCAAGAAGAAGATGCTTTATTTACAGAAGGAAATGAGAAAAGTAGTTGGGATAGAAGAGGCAAAGCAGAAAAGAGAAGTTTGGGAACATAGAAGAACCAGGCAAAAAAGCCTGTGATTTCGGCACAGAGCTCTGCCTGTGAGCTCTTTCAGCATCAAGAATGGCATTCAAGATCCCTCATTTTCTACCATCAGCAGAGAGACGTGGAACAAGCAAGTGAAGCTTTGCACACTCAGAGGAACACCATCCTATAGCTGCCATGGGCTTTGTTAGTGAAAGGTGCAGGGGCAAAGTGTGATCACGAGAGTGTCTGTGTGGTTATTGAGGTACTCCGGAGAAAAGCTGGCTCAGGTTGTGCAGAACAAAATTCATGCCAGTACTATAATATAGTAATATATAGAAATAGAAAGAAATTTCCAAGGTTTTTAAAGGACGAAGAAATGATGCACTGAACAAGCTTTGCGAAGATTAGCATCCAAAGGGTTCAAAAGAGCACAAAATTGTTCTTGGCTGATCCACCTGTAAAGATCTGGTAGTGACAGGAGTGGTGGTCTCACAATAGCCTGATTTCAAACCACTGATGGCTGTGAACGTCATTGCTTTGCACCTCAGGTTGCATGCAGAAATGGCAAGAAGTCCCACTGAGGTGATCATTCTCTTACATACTTAGCTTAGGTGGGGAAACTACCATTTCACAGGAAGCAGGTACTACAACCTTCCCTGACATGTGAAATGAAAGTCAGCCTTAACTATGTAACACTGGTGTATTCTGAATGCAACACCTTTTTTTGAATCCATTCTGGATTTGCTCTTCTTTTCTTCCCCTACTTGTTTTCAATTTTGTTTTCTCCTTCTCTTCACTGCAGCATTGTTCTTCTGAAGGAGCATATGCTGATAACTTTGCCTGGAAGCAGGAAAATTATGAATAAAAGGTCTACGTTTGAAATTGCAGCCTTGCTTATTTCTTCAAAATGCAGCCTTGCTTTTTTTTCAACTTTGAAATGGCAAAAAAAAAATTAGGGATCACAAGTTACATTGTGAACTTTACAATCAAGAATAGATCCAAAGACTGTGCATCCTTTAAAGTGTCAGTCACAGCTCCTCATTGGAATGGTCTATAGATAACCTTGCTTTGTTAATCTAAGTGCTTTTATGTGCCAAAAAACCCCCGTCACTCTAATATGATTTGGGTTAGGTCATAGCTAATTTGCAGTCCTTCAGACCCCAGACTTGGAGAAAGAGGAGTACAAAAAGTGGATTGAATGGTAAGCAAATGTCAAGCTATGTATTTTCTGACCATTATCTATATGACATATATTATCTTTCAAAATATATTAGTCATATATCTTGTGTACTTTCAAGCACATCAGAGTCTGTCCAGTGGTCTTATATAGCTGGCTATAAGGGTGTCAGAAATGATAAGCAATGTCCCATCTTGAGTGTGGAAAAAATCCCCTGGGGGCTCTAGGTAACTATTTTGTTGTTTTTTTGAAAGCTTCTGTCTTGTGATTGTGCGGGTAATTCAGCAAGATCTTATTTTCAGTGATTGAAAAAAGGCTTTTGATGGAGCTTAAGGAGTCTTCTCTGACACTTTTGCCTCCACTGTTGTTAAGAGTATTTTATTGGGCACTTGCAAAAAAAAATCTAAATTAATATGTTTTCTGAATTTGAATTTAGAAGTATCAAAGGAATAAAAATCCCCTAAATGTAGCAGTTAAAACCCCATCTTTTCATATGTTTCTTTATAATCTGAAGTTCAAAACACAGTAATATTTGGGAAGGCCTAGTTGATTTCCTACGGAAGGACCTAAAAAGTCTGCTTGAACAGAGGTACCATCTTGCCTTTCTTCCTGTTTATTAATTCTTACAGCTAAACATCCAAGCTTGTCATGCTTCTATCAGCCAGTGAAAACTAAAGTCAGAATCAGTTTAAGATAAATGGGGTTTGCCTCCCACTGATATTGTTCTGAAAAATTATACCTGGCTAGATCTTTTTGTCCAGTTCATGCATCAAAAAACATCAGAGGCAGTGACTGTTGAAGTAAAGTGTGTTTTTCACAATCATTACACAACACACACACACACACACAAAGTGAATGTAAAATCCATACTTATTTTGTAGGGCTAATTCTGTTTAAAAAGATGTCCATACACAGCATTTTACTCTGCAAGTTTGAAATATGCTTATACTCAAATTCATGTCTAAAATCTCTTGGCAAAATTGTATTTTATGAACCTCTCCTTTAAAGCTTTGCAGAATTAAACCTGGAAGAGAAGAATCTAACCTTTTTTCTAGTTCATTTATCAACAGAAATTTCTCAATTCTGACATTAATCATTGGTGACAGCACATGAAATAGGCAGAGCAGAGCTGACTTTCAGAGTTCAGTTTAAAACTGCCAGGTTGAAAGTGCTTTTTCAAGTTGCATGCTGAAGAAACTTCTCTGGCAATCGTAAACGCACCTTTCATGAGGGGTGAGAGGGTGGAACAACTGCACCTCAAAAATCAACCCTTCCTGTGCAGTTCCTGCTGACCTCACACAGACTCACCATCCTGACTTCCAATCGTCCCATAAATGGATGTGTGCTGCCCTAGGTGGAGGGAGTGAAGGGGCGTGTGGGAGGGTGTGCTTGCAGGCACATGTATTTGTCACAGTGCAATTCCTACTGTTTTCTCCATCTCAGTCACATTTTTATCAAGCTCATTTACCATGTGGTCCACAGGAATCAGCAGAGAGGTCACACCAGATTTTCAAGCTGTTTAGTAAAAATCTCGCTTTTTTTTTTTTCTTTCTACTCTGAATGTTTGCCAGCTCTTACAACATGGATTTAGTATGTGGGAAAGCAGCAGTTCTTAGTGGTTTTTCAGGAGCTTCGGTGTTAAAGTGCTGATTTAGCACTAAGGAGTGGCTGAGTAAAGAAAAGAAAATCAGGTAAGGGATGAGACAGGTACTAATCACTTTTTTTTTGGCAACATCTAAAGAGCTTTTGTCATCCTAAGTAAACTTCTGTCTCATCCCTATTTCATTCACAAAGGTGGTCACTTTTCAGCTTTAATACAGCTCTATCCTGTCTATCCAGCCCTGCAATGGTTTTCCATGATACATTTGTTACTTCCCCAATGTCCATCAGGTATCTCAAACAATTAAAAAAAAGTATAACTAAAACCTTTCTTGCCCTCACATATATAATTCTGTCTTTCTCAAGTACCTTCACAGCATTAAAGATCATTGGCTTTGTGTTTCATGATTTATATGACTTTGCTGCTCTTTTTTAATCTGTCCTTGCTTCTGCTCATGATTTCCTGTTCTCTTTTCTTCGATGTTAAGCATAAGGTACAGTTTGTCTCCCAGAGTTGCAGCAATTTACTGCATCACCCTAACTATCAAACATCCTGGAAGAATGACTTTGGTCATGATGCCTACCAAAATGGTGAATAATATGGGCAAAGACGAAAGAACAGTGAGAACAATTTATGAAACCCTTTATTTCTGATATTAAGAAAACATGGATTCATCTGAAAAAACATTAATCCTTTTGACTGTGGTACTCTAAGTTCTTCTTTTTCTGTAGACATCAACGACCTTGTTGTTTTCCTAATTGATTGTAGAAAATTTTAAGGCATTGCCAGAAATACAGAGAAAAATGGAATAGTGAAACTGCAATTGCCTTTGTGATTCCCACGCCTCTTGAATAATTGTATTCTGGTTTGTCCATATGCATCTCTTTCAGAAACAATAGTATCGTCATTCCTGGCAAATAATACTTCTTTCCTTGGTTACAGCTCTGATGACAGGGTTTGTACTTGGATGGAAAAATAAGGAAATGTTAGTATAGTCTTCATTTTTGAAGCCCCCAAAAAGCATTAGACTTGTCACCAGCTAAAAGGGAAGAATACATAACAAACTTTTCAGTAAGGTTTATGTCCATTAAAATGGAAAACAGTGCCCCTTGCAATAGCTGGAAGTTACATAGCATAGTGTGAGTAAAACAAAAATATTCTTTGTGCCCTTTGCTCTGGCCAAGCATTTAACAGGCAGCACACAAGGGTGGTAGATCATTGCATTCCTCTGAATCAGGTTCAGTGATGTGGGATCAAAGGTTTACCTGGAAGAGTGTGTGAGGGTAAGGATGTAAGAAGAGGGTTGGGAGCTTAGAGTGAGACAGCTGAAGCTTTAACATGTGGTTCACTGGTCGTTGCAACTTGGCAGATCAGTCTGTAGAAAGCTGTAAAGGGCGCTGTGGATTTGAAGCCTTGTGTGTCCTTTAGTTGCCCTTACTTCATCCACCACCCTCTAGCCTGTCACAGCTCTATGGAACGGTTACTGCGCATGGACCTCACAATCAGCGAAGTACTTTTAGAATAACTTGTAAAATAATTTTATACATAGACTTGAAAATTCTCCAGAATATTTTCTAAAGTAAAAATGTATTTGAAATTAATTTAGTTAGTGTCAAACTTATAGTGCGAAACATCACTGGTCCTTGTACGCTGTAGGCCCAGTTTACATTGTACCCAGAGTTAGCAGCCTTGAAACATCTATCTTTATGGATATTAGAGTCCTTTTTCAAGTGTTTTCCCTGGAATAGGCCCTTCTATATTTCTGTAATAAAATTCCATCTTTGTTTACCTGCAATTGTAAGCCTCATCACTCCCTTTCTACTTACAAGTCAATAATATTGGTGTTTTCCATTTTTAACAGTTTAACTCCTCCTATTTTCAGAGATATCATCGACCTCATTAACAATATGCTGAAGTAATTTTAGTGCAAAAAATTTCCACTTCTATTGTTATGTATATTTGTCATTGTTGAAAAGAAAATAATTTCTATTTATTTACTTTGTAAATATACCCTCAGTATTTTATGTGTGATATTAAAATAATATCTAAATTTCTCACTGTTAATAAAATTGATGATCAAGTATCCAGAGCAGATGTAATTCCCCAAAGTAATTAAAAAATGGAAGAGGAAGGAATGCCTCTTTAATCTTGTCACTGTTTCTGAAAATCCTCCCTCTTGAACATTATCATCATCTCATGGGTCATAGTGGCCTAGGTGGGTACCTAGTATGGCTTGAAAAAAATTATGCATGTATGTGTTTTGCATTTAATCTAGGACTTGTGAATGCAATTGTAGCAGTGTTTTATGCATGAATTTATTATCTGGAGCAGCTGTCCTTTCTGTGTGAGGATTACATATCACGCTGATTACAGATACATCAGCCCTACTTCCATTGCTCGAGGGTACAGCCTGGTCTGCAGAAAACAGCAGTGGTCACTATTATTTTAGATGTATAATATTTAGCAGAGTGATGTAAGGGTTAACACAGAAGTTCATACTGTTTAAATAGAAAAAAATGCATCATATTCCTGTTGTATTCCCCAAGGCTAGTTTTCTCTGGGAAAGGGTAGACAACAATGGTACATTGTTATAAGAAACTGAAAGTGTTTTAAGATGGAGGTTGACGAGTTTATGGATGGGGATCAAAAAACAAGATAAGAATGACTGTGGAGGTAGAATTAAAGCTTGAGATAACTGCTCTTTTGTATCAATTTATTGGTAGGGCTGGTACCCAAATGCTTGTTAGAGAGGAGATTCTGTGTGTTTGCAATGATTTAGCCTTCCATTACAGGACTTCTGTTCTTAGCTCTGGCAGTCAGGTGCGTGCTGGGCTTAGTGCTCAGTGAGAGGCACTGCTGTGGTTTCTGGTGTTAGGATCTCTTGGAGCATCTTAGGATCTTTTGAGCAATTTGCTTCCAATTCTTACTGCTGTAAGGGTGTTTGGAAATGACCATTCCTGCTTTCTTCTCATGGTACCCTAGACGTACAGCTTTACTCCTTTTTCTTTGTGTCTCAGGCCCACAGAGAATCAGGAATAGTGTTCAAGCTGAGGTATGGGGCTGTTCATGGAGGAGTTGTACGCATCTTTTAAGGCTAAATATCTGTTGCAGTTGTTCTTGGATTGCCTGGGATATTGTTCAGTGACCTAAGTAGTCTTTTTCAGTCCTCTGTTACTATGTTCTAGACTGTGCTAAGACCTGAACCCAGAAAATAACAAGCAGTGCTTGTAAGCTTGGAAGGCTGTTGGTTGTGCCTCTGACCTGCTTAGGGCTCTTCTTCTTGGCCAAATTAAAGATTTCTCAAGAAATCCCTACTGAGCATTTTGTGGATGTTGAATATGTCACAAGAGCTCTTTTTGGCTTTGAGTGCAAAGTACATTTTTCCTTTCTCTTCTCTGTATCTAGATGTAGGTAGTGGCACAGCTTTTTCCCCGAGAGACAGGTATTCCCCTTCTTGGACTTCCCAGCTCAACCGCATTACTTGTCTTTAAAAAGGACAAGTATTAGCATGTTGGTCACATCACATTAGAATTAACTAAAAAGTCCAATGTGATAAAAGTCTTCATTAAGATCACCAAAGGTTTTATGAGATATAAAAGACTGTAGAGGAAACCCTTTCAGAAAATCTCATGTGTATTAATGAAAGCACAGCAGAGTATTCACACCAGTGTGTTCTGATGTGTAGAAGATTTTTACTTTCAACAGCATTTCTGCTCTGTGAAAAAAATTATATGAACCTGACAGATTTTTACTTAGCAAATCCATTTCTTTGTTCTGTAAGGATTTTATCTGCACACGCAAATAACAAAAGTAACTTTGCTTTGTGTTTTATTCCTGCTAGACAGGGTAATTATGTATTAGGTAATAAGCTGAATTCTGTTTCTTTTTATACATGGCCAACAGAATTTACTGCATTGCTAGGAAGGATATTTATGTAACTTAATGAGAACACTGAAAAAGGAGTGAGCTTCAGACAGGCTTCCCGTGAGATTACCAATATTTATTGCTTTGATCTTTCCTCAAGGTTCAACATTAAAAGAAGCAAAATCATATAAACAAGACTTTAAAGTTGCTGTCAACTGGTTAATTGATTAATAATTTTTTTGAGATTACGTTTCTCCTGCAAAGAAAAAACAGCCAAAATAGTAATCTTTTATCTGTGGAAGCACTGTTCTTCTGCTAATAACTTTTTTTCAAGAAATAGCAAGGGAAAACAGATTATCTAAGGAAACATCATATACCACCCTATATAGCAACCTTGGTATTCATGTTCTGTATTCTGGTTGGTGTCCAGGAAACGCTGTTCAGCATTCTGACTGAGGAAAGCTGAAGTTTTGTCTGCCAGAGAGGTGTTACGCTCTTTTTTTTGCACTCGCCTTGGACAGGTGGATTCCCAGAGTGTAAACAATCAGAACAGTTAAAACCTAGAGCAGATTTCACCTAACCTGTTTAAGCATCCATTAGCTAGTACGTAGACTAGTGTTCCTAGTCTCCTCTTGTAGTGTATGAACAAATTTAAATAGCCCAGAAGGTGATTTAAGTCACTGTAAGGTAGGTCAGATAAATTACCTTCTGGAGAGGCCCATGTACCTTCTATTGACTGTGAAACAGCCCAAGTAAACTAACCGCTTTGGATATCCAAGTCCTAGGTGCCTAAAGCTTAGATAGGATCAAGACTGAGCTGGACTGCTAAGTGGAGGAATTTTAGTTAAGTGCTTAAGTTTACCCACAGAACCCTTAAATGTAAATTTGGACCAACCTTGAGTAGACTTCCAGAAAACTGCAATAAGATATGCAGCAATATGCACTATATTGTCTACAGCAATGTATCACTCTTAGAACAACATATCTAATCACATGAGAGTCTCAGATGTGCTGCACACATTTAGTACACTCCTTAGGGCGGTTTTTTCCAAAGCAGAGGCTGTATTTGGCACTCACTTGAAGGAAAGCATTCAGATGACGTAGAATAGGATTGGTTCTCTGTATCTTGCAAAGATCAAATAGAATCCATTAAAACATTATTGATTCAAGCTTTGTGCTGAGGTACTGCCTGTGAGAGCTCTGTCATTAGCCCTCTGAAAGGGCTGATTAGACTCTGACATGAGTTATGAGCAGAGAGAAGCTACCAAATGGTATGAGTGTGCATAGTGAAAGGCACTGGGCATTAGCAGGAGGCAGGACTAGATCCTCTCCAGAGCTTGCTTCCGGCCTCAGCTATTCCATGGTTCTGGGATAGCTGCACTTCTGGCATTCATGTACTCACATCCCCTCTTCCCTGTGCCTGAGTTCTCAATTGCTTTGCCCACCCTATTATTGCATTTTCTCTACTAAAAATAAAGTCCAACTGAAACGAGATTTTAAAATATTTTAAAGAAACCTTTTACTTTTATGTCAAAGAGACAAATTTGACAGGTGCCTGTGGTATATTTGAAAGAAAGGTAAGGAGCAATCAGATTAAAAATGGAATCCTTTGAAGACTGACTTACCAGCCTGCCAGTAATGGGCTACTCTGTGCTTTCCCCACCAGGTGGGAACAGAAACATCAATATCCGTGAATGCATATCAGATTGAGCGGAAACAAACCCTAAGGACAGAATAGTGTGGTGAAGTTATCTACTCACACAGCACTAAAAAAAATTGATCTGCCAGTGTATTATAAGTATTTAATTGACACTTTGCAGTGACCAAAATCAGACATTCCACTGGCAGAGCACAGCATGCACTTTTCCTTTTAATTTCTATATTGTTTTATGTGATTATCAAAGTTATCAGCTTTTTGGAAGGGATAATAAAGATAATTGCATGAAAAATAAGGTACCACATGTTATGTTAGAGGATATATTTGCTCTTTTCTTTGTCTTTGAATACACAGTTCATTTTCATAAAAATGAGCTTATAAAATGGTCTTTACTATAATTTAAAGTATTTCAATTATTTAGAACCAAATCATAAAATTCTCAGCATGGGCAATAAAAATTAAATTTAAATAGAACAGCAGTATCAATATTTTTAAAATTTCTACAGTCTTTTCCGTTCATTTTTCCCAATAAGAGGATGTTTTTACTGCTGAGTTATAAATGAAAATAATGAATTCCACATCATTCAAGATATAGGATTTGAAGATAGGAAATTGTTTGGTATTTTAATTCCAGACTCCCTAAGCAAACACTTACTGTCTAATTCATCTAAATGTGATAGTCCTCATTCAAACTATCTCCATGAATTTTTTTGCCCAATTTTAACCCTGCGGCAATGCTTTTTTTTGGTAAAGAATTAAAGAAAGTTGATGAGTAAGACTATAGAAGTTTTATTTACTGAAATCAAAATATAAAAGAATTATTTTGATTGGATGGATTTCCTTTTGATTTTTTTCAGCTTTGGCATATGGTGTTTTCAGATGAGTCAAACTGATGATTGATTAACAAGTATCATCTCTTACCCTTACGTGCATATGGTGACACACTGCCAAACTCAAACTCTTTGACTGTATTACACTAACTTATATTTTCAAATAATGTTAATGGAGCTCCATGTCACAGAGAGAATCGATCAGACGACAGATGATTTGCCTTCCAACTACGCAAATGAATGCGATGGATGTGTGTCATAGATGTTCTGTTATTTCTGAGGTTGCCACAATAAAATACTCTTTTTGACAGAATGCTTAATTATTTTGTCAGAAGAACAAATGTATCATTGACAAAACTTGAAACATTTGCTCTAGCAAGCTATATAATTTCAAGTCACAAACATCAGGTCTGTACAACTGACTGTATTATATTGTTTTGGCAATATGCTGATTGCCGGGTGTCTGACAATCTACCATGAGCAATTCTGCACAAACTGCCATGAGTCAGTGAAGGAAATACTTTCATTCCATTTGGAATGTACAAACTGTTTTGTTTTCTTTTCTTAGGGCATGTATTTTAGCTTCTCAAGGTGAAATTGTGATTGTAGTCTCTGGTATTGTAATTCAGGCTGGGAATGTAATAGAAACAATATGTAGACTCAGCCAAACTCATAATCATTCTGTGTGCTCTGCATCCACTCTTTTGCACCAGCAAACCCAAGTGTTGGCTTTTTACTTTAGCTAGTGGCTACCTTGGGATGAATGTAAAGAAATCTTTCAATATTAGAATGTTAATTAATAGCATAAGTCTAGCTGCAGGTCAGCTGAGATATTTTGCAGATGCATTTTCCTCTTCCCTTGTATGTCTGTATAAAATCTGTAAAGCAATACAGGTCCCATCAGTGTTGAGGCTGCTTGAGTATTCACCCAATCTTCATGAAAAAAGCATTCCCAGCCTTTAAAAGGAAAGAACTGCTATTTACAGAAGTATTAATGAGCCTTTCCAGCACTTTCCTCCCTTGCATGCCATTTCTCTGCCTGGGTTACAAGTGCAAAGACAAATTCCCTGTGGCGCAACTGGCAAAGGATCAAACACAGAGCTACACTGCTGTTCTCTAGTTCAAGATGCAGATCAACTTATTTTAATCCATTTATTGAGGTGTCACACTTTTGCTGATGAAGTCTTTCTTAAATTTCACATTTCTCAGTGATTTTCTGCTAGGTGAGATAATATCCAAACCTGTCAGCTTTTCAGAAAGAGTTGCAAAGAGTTCTGCTTTATTTGACCTGCAAATACAAGCCATTAGGCACAGACCTGGTTGGGTTTTTTTTACATTTTGTTTTACTTTGTTTTTTCTGCCTATTACTCTGGAGAGTAAAATATCTGTATTACTTAAACAAGTGATGAATCAAAAGCAGTAAGTATTTAGCAGGCATAGCAGGTTCACTTCATATGAAATACATATTTAGTTTTTATTCTGATTTATTTAGTTTTATTTACATTATTTCAAGTTTCTAATCAGAGGAGAGGTGTTGAACAGGAACCAGGTTTTGTTTTTATAAGGCCAGGATTAGTTTCACCATATAGTAATGGAAACAAAAAATTGCACTTGTTTGAGGAGCTTCCTTTCATGCTTAAACAATAAAAAGAAAACCCTTCCAAATTTCTAAATGGCCAGGTGCTTTGCAATGGGAGGCATAATTTATGCTTCTAACAAACAGTTTGGGCCAATTCTCCCATTGGCAGCAGCACGTTGCTGCCAGGTATTTTCTTGGTGTTCTGCAAGGAGCCGTGAGCCAGTTCCCAGCACAGAGGTGTCCTCAGAACCCAAACTGCCACATTTGTCACACATGGCAGCAACCTGGGCAGTAGCGAGTGGAGCCTGAACACAAGAGTGGCATAAATTTCTCATCCTACCTGCGGTCTGTTCAAGTTAGGTCTGAGACACATTAGAAGTGAGGGGAAATGCTTCTGCTGCTTGTCCCTTCAGTCAGGCAGTTGCAGCTACGAATGCAGTGAGGGCAGAGGAACCACAGAGACTGCTACGAAACTTCCCCAGTCTTAGTCTGGGCACAGTGGGACTGAAAGGAATGGCATTTATCCATATGCCTCAGAGCACAGCACAGCTCCAGTCTGAGGAATGGAGCTCCGCAATTGTCCCCTGAAAACAATGTTCTCCTCCTGACCACAGCCCGTGGTCCAGTGCATTACTGTCTTGCATGGGTTTTTTTGCCTGAGAAGCCAGAACAGAACACTAGAAATTCTCACAATATTTTCTTGTTTGTTTTCTTTTTCCTTGTCCTATCTTCATCCAAACTACATCCAGAGAATTCACTAGCATAGAAAAAGAAGTGTTGCTATCCTGCTCTCTGAAAAGAACTCAGCACTGCTATTCTGGACTAGATCAAAGTAATTTGAGGAACTAGTCAAAGCTAGAACTAATTTCTAATTGAAAGAAGAAAACAATTCCTGCTTCCTTGGTGACAGGAATATTCCTGCCTTGTAATGCTGAAATCGATTTCAAGGAAGATGCATATTCGGGTACATTATGGAAGCCATAGAGATGTTTGACTTTGCTGACAGCAGAGTCACAAGAAAAAAAATAAAAATATCCTAAGCGGCCTGTGTGGTAATTATAAATACATGCAAAGTAGACTTCTCATTGCTATCAGTCCTCCTCCTGCCAACTGACCCATCTGGGCATCAGGAAGGTCCTCTCATGTGATTTCTGTTTGAAGTGCTGAGGTGTTTTCTGACTATAGACAATGGTCTCTTTGTAGGCTGAACAGACCAGGGTATACTCACAGTCAGTCAGCTGATAGAGAAATTATTTTGAAGCTTTTTCCTGGGCTGAAAGCTGGAAAAAAAGTTATTGTTAGAATTTTAGAAATTAATTACTTTTTCCCCATTCAAGATAAAAAAGGAAAGAAAAGAAAAATTAATCATAAAATTAGTAAGAGACATTTGAAGTTAAATAGATATATTCTAACCCCTGCAAAATATCCTGAACTATGGCTTAATTAAAGAAAATAAAGATAATTCTTCCAGCAATAGCATGTGCTTTTCCTGTTTCTAGAAACAGACACTTCATTTGCTTTCTCTAGTGGATGTAGTCTGATTTTTCTCTAGAAGGGTGCAGGGACTATGAGTTCAAATGGACTAAAGAGAACAAAAAGTGTTTTGGTATCGCTCACCTCTCACAGTGGTAAAGAAACGAGTGATACTGTCAAAAAGAAAATAGTATAAGGACTCTCATTGACTGGTGAAGTACCTTTTCACGAAGTCCAAAAGATCTTTAGTAATGAAGTCTGGGTAGTGCAATAATCCTGCATCCCCCATGGGCAAGCAGAGAGAGCAGTGGGCAGGGTGAGGGCAGGGATGCCCGCCAAGCCCTCCTGCAGGACCCACAGCTATCCAAAGGCTGCTCAGCAAACAGCCAAAGTCAGCTGGGAACAAATGCCCGCAGCATGTCTCTTATCCCCACCCGCTGAAAGGAATCCTGCCCTTGGCACCACATAGCCAGGAGCATGGGATAGCTCTCCTCCATTTGTTCTTCAGCCTGCCCTGGTGCCAGCCAAAACAGAAGTCAGTCTACGGAATGCAGATTTTGGAAACTAAGCAGCAGTAATTCAGCATTTTGCTTCTACTCTCCAGCAAATAAGCCTTTCTAAACCATGTTTTTTAATTTTAAATTTTAAATTTTGCCTTAGTGCCTGGTCAAAAGTAGATTTCATCTGTTCAAGACATCAGGAAGTCTTTGACCTCAATTAATGCTTTGAGGAGCTAAGTTAGTAAGCATTTGAGCCATTACTTTACCATCATAGGGACATATATACATGGTAGAAACATGTGCTTTGCTAAAATGGTCTTGGAGCAGTTTCTGCATGCCTCTGTCCCCCCTTGGATCACTCTTGCCATTCTTTCTGTGCTGGCATTCCAAAGCTGCTGATTCACAGCCTACATCTGGTCCCGTGGCATTCTTGCCAACTCAAAGCTTGATGGATTATTTGGACACTTAACTTGCTCAAGTCACTTTCCCTCTGTCACTGACTTGTTTGACATCCTGTGTGTTATAAATACATTTCTGCAGGGCCTTTCCTCACTGTATTTGATTAGTGTATTTGATTTATCAGAAATGAGGTGTTTCCTTCTTTCCTTCATTCCTTCTTGCTTTGGCTCAGTTCTGCTGTTGAGGATGAGAAGAGAATTCCTCATTCTTGTACAGAGCCCTGCTGGCTTCAGAAAGGCATGGGGTAGGTGAGGACATCTGCTTAGGAAGAGTGACTAGACCAAGGACTGGGATCCAGCTCTGTGAGCTGTCACCAGAGAGAGCAAAAACTGAGCTTTGCAGATGTGTTACTGTGGAGAGTCACCTGGGATTTCTGAAATTTAACATTAAGGTATTTTTAGACTGACATATACCCCATTTGCTTAGTGTTGAATTGTATCTGTGTTAATTAATTTATGATTGCTTATGAGTTTGAATTCTTCGGTCATGTAATACAACTTGAGCATCAAAGATAATATGTGAGATCAGACAGCAGCTGATTTCTGCCTAACTGGTGGCTGTAAAGAGGCTGGGAACAGTAGAACAGTGTCTGTGCTTCATTACATGCATGTTAGGAGGGATGCCTTGCTTTGAATTCCTGCACTAAAACATGTGAAAAGTTACATGACTTGCCATCCTGTGGAGTTCATCTCCACTACATCAAAAGTGGCCAAGGTCCCACCCCGTTGAAATCAATCAAAATTTGCAAGTAATTTCAATATATCTAGAATTACTTCCAATGAAATATATCCCTTGCCTTAACCAAGGCTGTTTTTTCCTCTCCAGCAATTTCAGTGGGAGTTCCTCATTGAAAAAGCTGCTTAGGGCATGAGTGGCTTTTACAGAGTGAGGTTTCCTCCACTGAAATGTTTAATATGGGTAGCATCTGTGAAGCCCTGTTTGTCAATGCATTTCACAACTATTATTTCCAGCTTCACTAGGCACAAATAATTTCCGAGGGTGGGATGTGAATTTAATGTC
The DNA here is from genome assembly GCA_013398955.1 of Callaeas wilsoni. Lineage (NCBI taxonomy): Eukaryota > Metazoa > Chordata > Aves > Passeriformes > Callaeidae > Callaeas > Callaeas wilsoni. The sequence goes on from VWPU01019531.1 coordinate 19,678, forward strand.
CATGGCCCTTCAGTCTTTCTCTGTTGAAACTTAGTCATACTGCCCGTGTGGCCGTGCCATCAGTGGCAGGGGCAACGTGCACTGGGAAGAGGACGGGCAACTCCTAAGCCATTTCACTACGGAACTTCGTGCAGTGCTTTCAGTGTGTGCTGGCTGTTGTTCAAAAGCCAAAACCAGGTGTCTTTCAACAAACCTGCCTATAAACTGATGCAGAAAGCCACCATTACTGACTTGTAACAGCAGTCATGTTATACCGTGTGCGGATGGAGGTGGGCCAGACATTGGCTGTCGTGGTCCTGGTCCACAGCACAAATAAGCAAAATAATCCAGACTTAACAGGGTCCTGTGTTCCTGCAGTTGGGTGTTCTCAGCTGCCTCCAGTCCACAGCAAGATTTGCAACATCAGGTTTTTTTCTTCCAACCCATCATTCCTGCAGTCTGGTAGTCGTGTCGGAATTTTCACTTTCAGGGATTTTCTTGCTTAGAAGCATGTCTCAAGTCTTTGAAAAAACTGCTGAATGTACACCCCACTGGCTCAGAGCCAAAAGGCACAATGTGTGCGGGTTTTATTTGTTTTCAGCCAGTCACAATTTTTTGCTTACTTGAGTTCAGCTTAAGGAAGTAGAAGTATGTGGTCAGATCCATTCTTCAAAAATGTAAGGTGTAGATTCCAAGTTAACTAAAGCAGGAGGCAAATTTAGAGATCCTTGGTCTGGTTCCTGGAGGCTTTGCACCTCTGTGCTGCCCTGCCTCCTCTCTCTGCTTTTCCTTCCCCTGAGCATATTCCCTCAGGATCTTGACACTGCTCTGTGTCTCACACCACAGCACAGAGCAGCTGCTGTGCCAGGACAAATCTGCCTCCTGGGAAACAGTGGGGTCCTGGCCAGCTAAGCCAGGGCCAGCTCAGGAACCTGCCCTGCATTGCAGACAGCAGCTGAGTTTCTGTGCACAGCCTTTCCCTACCTGCAGGCTGAGTTCAGGTTTTCATCTTCCTTCTACACAGTGTCCCAGAGCAGGGTGCTACAGGAAGCATTATGATTTCCATTGCAGGAATCATCCTGGAGGTTTTCAGTCTCAATTATTTAAAGCAATTGTGACATTCTGGCCAAAAATAAGTCTCTATCAGCAGATGGAGCTGAGCTGAGGTCACAATGATCCCATTTGCCATATCCTGAATAAAAGCCTTCAAGATGAAACTAAAAAAAAGGTACTTGTGATGCTTCACCAGTACTGAAAACAGCCCAGTTTAGTGCTGGCCGTGAGTGGTGACTCAGCTCCTCTCTTTGAAGTGTCCTGATATCCCTTGTGATATTCCTTACACAGGGAATGGTGACCCAGGAAGGCCTGCTGCACGTCCTTGAGGATGGCCAATCCTTTTCTTCCCACAGAGTGACAGCTGCTATCAGACAGTGCAGCTCCATTGCCAGCCAGTGCAAAGTCAATCTCCTGGCAGCGAGTCAGAGTTCTGTTCTGGGTATTTTTTCCCCTAATCTCTGTACTTTTCTGACTAGAATTCCCTTTGCTGTACTTCCACTGAAGTTTTCTCAAGCCTGAGAGCTGGCCAAGAAGCCATATTCACAGTGATTTGATAGAAATTTGTACCAGGAAATGTAGTGGGAAGGACAGAGAACAGCAAAATTTATCCAAAATGACTATCAAAGAGAGGCATAAAAGCCAACAAAGTTAGAGAGATGAGACTTGCTGGGTGCCAAGCACGTCATCATTAGAAATCTTCTGATAGTTATGGTATTGGTATTTTGAAGATATTTGAGGAAATAAGTACATAAATGGACGTAGATGCTAAGTCACTGTAGGAGCACGTAGTAATGACCATACGAGAAAGGCCACTAAGTCCAGTGGCATGGATGTAATTTGCTCCCAGGCACTGCGCCAAACCAAGGCCTAATCTCTGCCAAATTACTTTGGGCCAGGTTTCTGTGGTTGCTGCTGAATCTGTCTTTTTCCATCCTACAGTAACAGGGTGTTTAGCCCCAGCAGACACATGAAACTGAACTAGCAATTTATTTCAGGGAACGGGCTTAATGTTCCTGACAAGATGGAAAGTCACCAGCTGGGTTATCTTCTACATCTCATTCAATCAAGTATTTCCATTATAGTGTCTATTAGACCAAATGTAAGTGAAAGGTAAATTTTCCCAGTAGCCACAAAACTCCACAGCAACTGGAAGGGAGGTCATATATCACATCATTTTTTTCTATTGAAACAGTCAGCATCTAAAAAGGCATAAAGCCTTGACAGGTTTCCATACACCAGTGAGTGCAATTTTAATGGTGTTTTTATATGAATAATCTCATCACTGAAAGTTGTTTGTTCAGCTGATCTGGCAGAGCTGGATGTATTATAGAAAGAGAGATTATGAGATGTCTCCCTGAAACTTCCAGGTTAAATGTAGAATCCTGTTAGAAAAGGCAGTGTCTGAAGACATCCAACACCTTCAACCAAATGATTCTTGGGGCTGAGGGTTCTTTCAGGTCTACCCTGGGATCATCATAGGTAACAGTGTCAGGTGCCCAAGTGCCAGCAAGATTTCTCCTATTCTTGCTATAATTTCAGCATTGCATTTTACGCAAAGTTGGTCCTAATTCTGATTAGATTATTTGGTTTTCTGGTATGTCAAAATTCAGTAGAGTTTTTGTGCATTCTATCTTCCTTACCGCTTTGCCTTGTTGCTTGCCCCTTTCTGTGGATCTTTGCTGAATCTACAACTTCTTCTCCATAAAGTGTTCCATATAATTATCCTGTCACCCTGATTTAGAGGGAATGAAAGAAGGCAGTAAATCCTGAGAAATAATGTTCGTCATCACTTGACTTACTCTGAGGGAAGGTTTTTTTGAGACCATCAGCAAGGAGATAATTACATAGCTGGATTCAGTGTATCATCCAACCCATCTTTTTGGTGCCTTTACTTATATAAAACAATTCCTGTTTCCTACACCTGCCTGATGCAAAGGTGCAGGATTACTTTAGTACCACTAAAACTGAGGTGGGAAATGAAAACGTAGATTCCCAGTGAAAGGGAGCTGGTATGTCTATGTTGACTCTGTTAAAAACTGAATTTTCAATGCAGAGCATTGATGCACATTTATATTATTTTTTCAGAACTGAGATTGTATCACCAAACCTCACATGTCTGCTTGCAGAGGTTCAGATTAATTGCAGTTGTGGTGATTCGTTTAATGATTATGACGATCCATGTCTGTCAGGACCTGACTTGAGACAAACTGTGCACTTTTATGCTACCAAACAGCTAAAAGATGTCCTTTGATGAGCTCTGGCCTGTGCTGCAAGCAGACAAATGCCCTCAGGGCAAGGCCCTGTACCCTCCTGAAATGCCTTTGAATCTTCTGAAGTCAGAAGATTCAAACAACTTAACTGTATCAATGCTGTCTGTATCAAGAAAAACAATAAAGTAAAGCAGAAGGACAACCAGGGGCAGTGGCCAAATCTAAAGGAACAGCGGGAGAAAAGTCGGTGGTTGGTGAGCAGCTTGGGAGGGCAGATCTGTGAGCCATACACCAGGAGACAAACAAAGACAAACAGTTGGAAATACGAGATATAAAAAAGCCTGAAAGTGGGTTTGGCTGGTGGCATCTGATTGCTGTCTCCAGCAGAGCCAGGCACTCCTCCAAAGCACCAAGACAAGGCGTCTGACAAACTGCTTGTCCCCGCGCTGCCAAGGGCTGAGCTCCAGCAGGAAGTGCTGGCGCCAAGGAAACTGCAAAGGAGGCTGCTAATTTTCATTCTCAAGGTTTGTTCAGTGTTTACCCACATCCGTCTCCCCTTCCTGGGCAATGTTCTCCCCACACCCCTCTTCCCAACCCACAGAGAGCGACACAAGCCCTCTGCAGAAAGGCCCTTGCCCTCTGGCCAGTGGTGACCCCGAGGGACAGTGGTTATCGTGGCCACCAAGGCTGTGCTGGTGCACACCCACCCAAATGTGGAGAAGCATTTGCTGCTGACAGCTCTTACCAATAAGGAGGATGGTTATGGAAATGAAGAACAGAATAGATGATTTCTTGGTGGACACATTTTGTTACCCTTCTTGAGCCTTACTTTCTAAGATACAAATGATACCGATTATCTCTGGAGCACAAGCAAAATGTTAAGTCAACCAAAACTCAGACGGTTTTTCTTCTGAAATTCTTCATTTTGATCATATTGCTGACAAAATACTAAAACACACCACAGATTCAAACTCTGTGTGGCAGTCTCCTGGGCTAAAGCAACAGCTATTGCCATATGCTTTGAGCTGTAAATCAGGCATTTTTTGAAACTGAAAGTTATGCCTGTTCTCCTGATGACATCAATGGACCACAAACTACTTTATCTAAAGAATTAAACAAGCTCTGAACTCCCAGCAGAAGCCCAACTTCAGATTTATCTGTGCTATACTATCTCTGTCCAGATTTTTGATGTGGCTGGTTTTCTTTGTCTGTGCATAAGCATACTTTGAGAGAAAGGTTTATCATACTGAGCTGTGCAATTATAAACACAATGAAAACTTTCAAGCCTTATGAAATACATATCTCTAAAGCTAATATTACTCTTAAGATAATGCCATCTTTGTTCTTAGAGAATACTGTTGAACACAGAAGTGCATTTGTTCAGGTGATTTGATCCCATTATATTGATAGCCTCAATTATGTAATCAAACACATTAAACAAATTCTCCTTTTTTCAACTTGAATTCTTTGATGATAAAAGCTGCTTTATCCCACAAACTTCATAAAACAGAAGGCCAAATTGGAAACCATGATTTCTAACACGCTATCAAGAAACTGGACCATGACAGTTTATGTTGCAAAGCTGGGATTTGGCTGGTTGTTGGTGTCTGTAGAAAGTGGTAACCTAGTGAACCAGTTTGTTTTATTGCCATGAAAAAGCTCCCATGATCCTGGTCCATTTGTGTCTATGTCATCACCTCAGGCTTTTATGGAGACTAAACACTTTCTTGGGCAGAAAATTTTGTTCTGGTTCCTGGAGCTTGTGTTCATGTCCTGCACAGCATTAATTTTACCTAAGAAGAGCTGTTCACTTACTTTATATCAGTCAGGGTCACACTGTTAAGATTTTAGATCACACATTCAGTGAAACTCACTTTAAAATCTTGCCAAAATTATTTACAACCACAGTTTCAAAGGTCTACTCCTCAGATAGATCGGTGCTAGCACTCACATCTGGAGTTCCAGTAAAAGTCACATTGCACTGGAGGAGTACAGGAAATTGGCTCTGGGGACAGTGACCAGGGTGGTTTTGATTCAGTGGTGGAAAAATTCTCTTTTTCCTGCAAGAAGCTTTTGATTTCTCTGCACCCACTGCAGCCTGAACCTGAACTGCCTGTGCCCCTGAGTTAATCCTTCGTTCCTTCGTTCCTTCGTGCCTTCGTTCCTTCGTTCCTTCCTTCCTCCCTTCCTTCCTTCCTTCCCTCCCTCCTTCCTTCCTTCCTTCCTCGCATCCTTCCTTCCTTCCTTCCTTCCGTCCTTCCTTCCCTCCCTCCCTCACTCCCTTTTTGGTGGTACTAGGGCTGCTCCCTGTGTAGCTGGTACTCACCCACTGGGACCAAGGGAATGTGGCATTTCCTAACACAGTGTGTTTATGTTGTAAGGGGTTTAAGGGAGGATAAAAGGGACTCCGAGTTTTTCGGTGGGTTCTATGGTCACCCACTGAAGCGACCTTCTCAGCTTTCCCTTAAATGAAAACAAACCCTGCAGCCAGGTCAGTATGTCACTGTCAGATGCATAACAGATATAACCTTCATGAAAGCAAAGCATGCTTGTTGTCAAAATAGCTCAGAAATTATTATATCTTTGGTGTTGTACACTTTCCTTTTTTTATTTAATAACTTTAAAATATATTTAATATTAATATTACATTTTAATTTTTTTTTTATTTCTATAACCTGTATAGAAATGCCTAGTTTCTGGGTAGATTCAACTTCACCGAATTAATGTAATAACTATGGAGTTCTATAAAAGCAATATATGTCCCACTAAGCTTGAAATACTAAATATTGTCTTCCTAATCTGACAGTTAAAATACATCTGGTTTTCTGAATATGTTTTCGGTTATCTTTCACTTCAGCAGTCAAAAGAATTCGTTGAAGTGATTTGTTCAAAGATACAGACTCAGCTGAATAAAAAGCTGAATTATGCCCTGTTCTCAGTGAACATTTATGTTGCTGATTAAGGGCAGCTACAAGGACATGAGCCTCTAGTCCATAATTTTATTCGTGGACTGTACCTGAAGTAGTGAATGCATTAATTTACTTTCCCTAAGACTCTGTTTTTCATGCTCTCTACTGAGACCAAATATTCAACTGTGATTCAAGCACAACACAGTAAGAGATGAGGCCAAATTAAAAGCAGTAATGGAGCAATTTTCAGGATTACAATTTTCAGAATTTACAATTCCAGGGGGCTTGAAGACTATGACAGCTAAAGGGGAAAGGTATGTCAGAAAAGTTTTTTTTCCCAAAGTGGGCTGCAAATATTACTAAGAATTACAAGAAGCTCTTAACTTGTTAATACAGGAACAAAGAATAGCCCAAATTTAAACATTTTTACATTACTATAATTAGATTTATATTATTTAAATGTGTGTAGCTCTGAAGTGTGTAAGTCATACCTATTTTTTTCAACTACCTCAATTTACTGTACAATGCAGCTCCTTTGCTAGAGAGTCACAGTGAGCCCTGTCACATCAGGTGCAGAAAGCCAGTCCTGCTTGCACCCCGAGGCAAAGGGCTCTGCATGGTTAGCCATGGAGGTGCAGCAGAGCCAGGAGAGCTGCCGCAGGAAGCACGGTCCCCTGTGCCGTGTCAACTGCGGGCTGCTCCAGAGCAGGGAGAGCATCCTCAGCACCACCTGCACACCTGTGTGAGCTGATACTGCCGTGGTGCTGCCAGCAATCCATGCTCATCCCCTGTCTTCAGCAAGAGGGGGATGTGGCTGCTAACCCCTGGTTTTGCCCCTCTCCCTGCTGCTGAGGCTGGGCTGGTGGTGATGAATGCCTGTGTGACTCTCCTCAGCCTCTTGGGCTTGAAGCTCACTTTACTTTCAGACTCCTGCTTCCACCTTGCTTTTCGTTGTTTGTTCCCTCTCATTCTCCCTTTCTTTTTTTTTAAACTGTTTTAATTTACAGCCGTGTCTATGCTTAGAATGGGCAGATCTGCAGCTCTGTGAACCATTCCTAACTCAGGGCAGTAACATACAGACAGAAATCAGCACCATGCAGAATGCCTGGGCTCCAAACTCCAGTGTTCCCAAAGGTCCAGAATTTCTATTATTTATCCACGATAATGGTTGGTACTCAAATGCTAAAGGCAGTCAGCTGCACTACAGAGGTGTGCTGAAAGGCTTTTGCTAAATATGGATTAAAAGGTGAATTACCTCTGCTTCGTGTACCTGAAGATTAGAGTAATCCCTCATGGCATGCAAATGAAATCCACTAAACACACAGAGTCCTGGGCACTGCTGTGGAGAACACAACTTCCCTGCTCATCACAGGGACCCTGGGTGCAACCAGAGCATGGAAAGCTCGCCTTGCTTCCCTTTCTGCTGGAGTCCCCATAAGGACAGTGGCTGTCTCACAGAGAGGAAAGGAAGCAGCATTAAATGGGGAGAATGGAAGGCAACTCTACCGCAGAATCTGGCAGAGATGAAAAGATCAACAGTTGGAAATTTGTCAGTTTTTCATAATCTCTTCAGATTACTCTGCATATGCTGGCTGTATTCCTTCACAGTTTTGACAGAATAATAAAAATAACACCAGAAAATGGTTGGAAGTTAGGTAAAAAATAATGGGAATCCATGGAACTAGGCAATACAGGGTAGCAATGACAGGAACCTCTGAGGCTGAGAAAATGAACCATAATGGAAATACCACCTTCTATGTAATTTTGCTATTAGATGTACCAAAGAAGTGTTGTTAAGGTCAAGGCCTGGTATTTATGGCTGGGGATTGATCTGACCTCAAGTTCTTTCATTTTGTTATTCTGCCAGCAGTTAAAAGTACACATTGTGCTGCCAGAAGAGTGGCTACCCAGGCCTCACTTCAGGCACTTTTCTTGTTGGCCTGTCTTGCCCTGAACAGTGTAAAATTGCTTGTGGCCAGCAGCTCTTATCCCATTTAGTTTAAGGCATTTGCTATACAGCTAGGAAAGGAAGGGATTGATAACAGAGACTCAGGCTTTATATAAGAAAAGCACAGGAAGTTTTACCAAGAAGAATTCTGCATCAACAAGGGTTGGATTTTTTATGGCTAGTGCTCATGGGTTTGTAATGTACAGACGTAATTCCCGATTTTACATGAGGAATTAAATATGGATTGTCATCTGACAGCGCCAAAAACTTCACAGATTAAAATAAATTGGCTTGGCATGGTGACTAAACTCTCTAAAAGAGGTAACAGTCCCACTAGTTATAGTAATTAATGACATAATTATGAAAAGTGTGCTTCCTATTTTGCTAAAATATCTCTTAAATCTTGCAGATTTCTTGCTTTTGGTTGCTATTTTTGATTCTTATATTTACATGTTATGAGCAGGGAATTTATTTCCTGGCACTAATAGACTTGTGTCTTTGTTTACTGGCTAGCTGGGAGCTATTTGTAAATATTTCTGTATCACTAACACTTCCTATTTCCAGAGACATCACTAAATACTGGAATACCAAATCAGCAATTACAAACCTGCCAATCACTATGGTGATGTTCAACAAGGGTTTCTTTAGCCCAGACAGGTTAATCTCCCTGTGCTGCCTCTAGAGCCAGGAGCAAATGTCTATAGCAAAATTTGGAGCAGAATCCCAACATTCAAGCGCTCTGAACAATTCTGGGGAGTAGACTTGGCTACAGGGGGTCTCCAGAGGCAGCTTCCCTGGGCTGCAGGTATCCCTGCATTATACTCCATGACTTTTTTTTTCTATTTAAGAAAATAAATTCTAATTAATCAAAACAAATAGTCATGCAAAGGACAAAAATGAACAAAAGGAGAAAGCTGCTGATCTCATGCTTCCCTGCAGAGAAAATGAGGAAAGGGTGGAGAATCGCCCAGACACTTTCTGATTATCCTGTGAGATAGGATGGGAACAATGAGGTGGTTGGTGTGAGCCTGAACAGAGCACTTTCTTTTTGGCACTTCAACAAATGTTGGCAGCATTTTCTTTTTTAATGTCAACATTATGTGCACAGCTTCAAGGTAAGAGTTCCAAGTCACTCAAGTTAATTGATACATCAGGGATGCAGAACTGGAACACAATGTCCTTGATGCTACTTAAAAGAACTGCAGAACTGTATGTTGCCTTTGCAGGAGGGACTAGAAAAATACAAATGCACTACAAAAGCGTTGACCAGAAATGGGGGGGTTTACTGCAGCCGTTCCTTCAATGCCTGTCTCAGACTGATTGAAAAACTCTGAAATTATATCTTCTGCACTAGTTTTGATGATTAAACACTGTCCAGCCTCCCAGGATGGATCTACTTTTGTCTTATGCAGAGCTGTCCTGCTGGCTGTAGGAATGTTTTCATACAGAAGTGAGTACCTTTTGCCCTGAATTCCCAGCTGGCTGGTGCAATGTAGCCTCAAGGCTTCAAAAACGAGGAGTTTGAATTTGGTGTGAGATGTTGTCACTGCAAAGACAGACCCCTCTGCTCAGCGGAGAGAAGGAATGCTGCTTACCAGTAGCTGTTGCTCGTGGGATGGATCACCTGCACACAAACTCAGGCTGCAGCTGAACGTCCATTTGTGATGAAGGCATTACAGGCACTCAGGCCACATCCTCTTCACCCTTACCTTGCACTTGTGGGCTCCCATCCTCAACCCCTGTCCTTCCACGGCCATGCAGGTGGAGCAATGCCTGAGCCACCCACTGCCCCCGGCAGCACCCGCAGGGGCGAGGCAGAGGGAGCAGGATGGGGAGTGGATGTTCAGACAGGCACCATGTAAATACAGGGTCAAGAGAGAAGTGCCAGGGCAGCCAGCCTGGCCTCCAGCACCGCACAGGTCTCCCACAGATTGTGTGTCACATCTGTCAGCCTGGTGTGGCTTCTCTTGGGAATACCCAGGAGTGTGACAGGGGACAAGATGCGTTCACCTGAGCAAACCAAGCCCTGTGGCTCAAACAAGAATGGCTGCTAACAAAATACATTTTTTTTATCCTATAAGATCTTGTCTGCCAAAATTATTTGGTGTAAAAACAGATATTGCTCATGTTCCAGTTGAAAGTGCCCTGACTGAGAGGAAAATTCTTCTCCGAGATTCCGTGTCATGTTTTACGAGAATCTAGAGAGGCTCTTCAGAGCCCCCAAAACCCTGACTCTGCCCCCAGAAGTGACAGCTCTGCACAAATTTCACAAAGCCATGATCTGCTCTGCATCGCTGCAGGGGCATTTCTGCAGTTTACCTAATCCAACAAAGGCAGTATTTGTCCTATACAGTCAGGTAGGGAAGACTTGTAGGACTTGTCCTAACTGTATTTTTATAATCACACACTTCCTGTGCACAATGGTCACTGGGTGTAACTGTAAATAAGGATTGCTTTCATCCTCAAGTTCAAAATGATGAGGTTTCTGCATTGCTTATGTAGTGATTGTGCACTGATACACAGGGGGCTGACAGCTGCCAAGGCCAGCCACGGGTTTGGTGTTCCTGCTTCAATTAAAGTATTTTCTATCTCACTGCTACACGACTTTTACAGTATAATTCACTCTTGCAAATCAAAACTGACTTCATTACAGTGTACCCACACAGTGAAATCTCTAAGATCGTTAGTATGTGAAACCCTGAGCACTTCCTAAGTTTTGACATTAGTTTCCAGGTTTAAACATCAGTTATTGTTCTCATGTGAGCAATACCCCTGCATTCATTTCACTGGAAGATGTAGCAAAGGTGAGGAACTAATCCAGCACTACAAAGGGAAATCTTGTGACACCTTCAGCTGAAGCTCAGAAGATCCTGCCTGCCATTCATACCTCTCATTTACTTCAGTCCAGTTCTTTATTTATGCAAGCTGTATGTTCTGCATAGACCAATCACAATATCAAAAAGTGGAGAAAGGGTGACAGTTGCCTGTTTTATTTGTTTATAAACAACATAACTGGATGTGGCAACCTCCATGGCTCAGAGGGGAGGACAAGGGCTGCAAGGGAGATGCCTTCAGAACCTCTGGAAGCCAGGCTGTGAGCACACTCTCCGAAGGTAACCATGGCTCCTTGGCCTCTGTATGCTGAGATATTCCAACGTGAAGTGATTTGATTTGAAAGGTGAGTTCCAGAGTTAAGAGGGAGCTGCAATCTAGCAGAGTTTGTCACTCCTTAGAAGCTGTGGCTTGTCTCCATGACCAACGAGAGCTCCCAGGCCAAAGCCAGGATTCTCTGATCCTTCCACAAATCAACCCTTGCTTCTGAAAGCTCCTTCGGGCTTCATATTTAGTGAATTCAAATGCAGTAAAATCCCTTCCCCAGGGACGTGGGCTTGCTTCTTTGACAAATAGCTGCTCCTGTCCCTTTGCCTCAGCACGACTCTGCTCCCACTGACCTTGGGCCAGGATCACCTTCCTCCCCCCGCAAATGGATATTTAAACAGGGAATCCTTAAGCTGTAACGGCTTTTCTGAAACGAGACAAAATTAGGATTGATATCAGCAACTGTATATTTATACTCTGCGCTGGCTTCAAATCATATTTAACTTTTAACCAGGTTTGTTATGAGAGGGTTTGTAGCCAAGCTTAACTCAAAAACACAAGAATCCATAAAAATGTCATAAGAGCTCTGATTTCTGAACAAATATACGCTAAATAAGCTAGCTTTGAGTGCTGCTTTCACAGTAATTAATTTTTAACCTTAATCTTTACTCACTCTAAGACCTAGTTTATTTTTCAGATGTATACACTAATTTTCAAAGAAACTGGTCATATATGGCAAGCAAAATTCATGTATGATGTCAACGTAGGCAACACCTTTATATAATTTCCTTCTGCTTTTCTAGTATAGCTTACCCTTTTTTTTGGTGGCACAAAATAATTCTATGCTACATTAGCTGTATAAGAATTGCTTATAGAAAATTAAATCATAGCTCTGAATGCTTAAGATCAGCACCAGGTGTGCATAAGAATTGTAATTAGATAATATTAACTTCTCCACAAAGTGCCCTGGATTCACCAACAGTTAGATGTTCAAGCTTTAACAAATAGCATGTGACTGAATTAGTGATCTTTGAAAAGTAATCAGCAGCTGGACTGGAATCTATCCAGAATGAAATCCTGCTCTGTTATGTTGCTGGCACACTGGGAATCAGCACAGCTGCTGATTTCACAAAAATAAGAAATTAAATAGACCCTGTGCCAGTGCTTAGTCATCCTCAGTGAAAAAGTGTTCCCGGCTGTTCAGAGAGAGCCTCCCAAGCTTCAGCTTGTGCCTCTGGTCCTGCCACTGGGCACCAGGACCTGCTGCACTGTGCAGGCCACTGGAATGCTGTTTACTCTGGCAGCAGCTGAGCCAGTGCCAAACACTGCCCCAGAGCCTACAGGCTACCTGGGAAAGGAGCACATTAAAGCTTTACTCATGAAGTGGCTCACAGGAAGTGAGTGCAGATCTCCATCCCAACCTGTGTCCCATCACTGCAGATCAGCTTGGCCCAACGGGCACTGTCACACCTGCTGTAGCTGCTCTGACCTGTGCCTCCCACCTGCTGTGGTGGTGATGCTGTGCTTGGACTGTATGGAGTGAAAGCTTCCTAAAAACTGGTTTGTTGTGGACTCTGAGCTCCCAACTCTCTTTCCTGACAAGCTCATAGAGGAGTGGTTTTAGCTGTCTTACTAGTCCTTCTGACTTCTTGCCTTAGTTCAGCCAGCCGAGCTATAGAGCTGTATACAAGCTACTTCCAATTACAAACTGAGCTGAAATCAAGAGCAAGATTGCATTAAGAAATAACAAAAGACAAAGAAAAGCAACAGGCAGGAGGGAAAACAGAGTCACCTGCTTTATCTAGTGATGTCTCAGTGAAAGGGCAGGGAGGTGAGAAGGGAGAAGGCCTGGCCTGTCCATGATGGCTGCTCTGAGGGACATCAGCAGTCAGGCTTAGGAAGTAGAGCCAGGAAAGGTACAAATTCAGGAACATTTCAGGTCAAATCTGTACAAGGATGATTTCTATGAGACTGGCTCATGATGCCAACTCAGCCAAGATAGACACAGTCCCAGAGGAGCTGTAAACAGATTTCTAATGATGCATGCTGCTGCTTTCTCTGGTCAGCATTTGTTCCATTTCTTCAAGCCTAAAATTCTAAGCAACTACTGCTTTATCTTAAAGCTTGATTAAAGCTGACCATGAGTAATCCGACACACACTATTCATGTTATTCCTGAGGGGAACAAATGGATCATTCAAAGGCACACTAGGAAACTTTTGGAGTCTCAATGTGCTGGTTTTGGCTGGGGTAGAGATAATTTTCCTCACAGTAACCAGCGCAGGGCTGTGTTTCAGCTTTGTGCTGAGAACGTGTCGATAACAAGGGATGTTTCTGTTATTGCTGAGCGGGGCTTACGCGGTGTCAAGGCCTTTTCTGCTCCTCACAGCATCTCACCAGGGAGGGGGCTGGGGGTGCACTAGGAGCTGGGAGGGGACACAGCAGGGACAGCTGAGCCCTCCTGACCCAAGGGATATTCCAGGCCTTACAATGTCATGGGAAAAATGGGAACATGACCTAAGACTGGATTCAGTGGAAGTTTCTTTTGTATGATTTGTACCTATCGTTTCTGCCATCGCTTCATGTGTTTGAGGCTGAAGGTGGCCATTGTCTCCAAGTGCCTCAAGGATGGTGAGCGTTTGCTGAGCAGGTACCCACAAGCAGAAAGTGCTCACAGGAATAGCACCTGAGCATCAAGTTAGTTACAGGTTACTGTCAGAAGAGATGCCAAAATCTTGGTACATTACTGATTTTCTCTACACTGGTACCTGACCCGTAAAGAATCTGTAATATCTGTGGGTTTGTTCTGTTTTAGTCACAGGATTTAATCTACTGCTTTCCTTACTGTGAGCTGCTCTAAGTAAAATGTGCTTTGTTTTGGTCCAGCCCTTCCAAAAGGATTTATGGGCTTTTGATACTTTATTGCATTTTGATACAGTATTGAATTAATGTGGGTTTGCTTTTTTTTTTTGCAAGCATTTTTACAAAAACCACATTATCTAGAAAATTAAAGCTTCTTAAAACCAAAGTATTGTAAGAATTATTGGGACACCCCTAAAGTACCATCTCCCAGAAGCAAGAGACATGAACAGCAGCTTTGTGCCAGAGCATCAGCACATGGATGATGCTCACCCCTACCAACTCGTTTGTCTGCCTTCCATTCCTGCTTCAACCTATCATGAAAACATCAGCTAGAGAAGTATTTCTGAGAGTTGCAGACTGATTTACACTGGCAATGCACTGAAAAACCACAGAGGGCAGGATAGGAAGTCTACAGACTGCAGTGAAAAGGATTTTATCTGTATCAATGCCAGTGGCTGATAATCCCTGAAGACATGAGATAACAGCATTGATGAGAGAGGATTGTTGTGAACACCTCATGTCTCACCAAACCTGTCTTCTATTGAACCCAAAAAATGCTGGTCACAGCACTGACAACTCTGTCATAAAAAATCCTGAGCTGCTTTTACAGCAGGGTCTAACAAAGCGAGATAGGGATTCAAAATGAACACCTGGCACACTGAGCATCATCTCTGGCTTAATGGTACTGAAATAATTATTTCTGTTTACTGTCCAACACTGATCAGTGGAGGCCTATCAGCACTGAGTAGGACTGAAAACACAGGACTGAATTGTTTAAACAGACACTAGGAAAATGGGAATCCCAGTGGAACACAGAGAAAAAGAACATGTGTCTACCCACGTTAAATCACTGCAGCCCCTTAGTGGAAAATCAGTTAACAGCTCCAAGTCCTGCAACACTGACAGAGCTCTTCAGCTACTGACAGCACAGGTGCCACAAGGTAAGCAACTACAGCCTACAAAAACCTCTGCAATCACAGTTCCAATAAGATAAGGAAAACACCATTCTCATCTGCACTTAGTCCAGATTTGAGGACGTGCCTTTTTAAAAAAAAGGCTATAATCAGGCTCCAGCAAGATTGGAGACTGCTTGCCTGTTATCACCGGCAGAAAACCACAAATCGATGGTATATGATTAGGAGGGATGACTTCTCTATCCAAGTATTTGAAAATGTTTATACTAAGAAGCAGGAAAAAACCCCCAAAATAGTTTTAAATCAGCAACATAGGGCTTTGGTAGTTTTATCACAGCACCACTTCTATGATTTTTAGCTTCTTCACAACTTGCCCATTACTACCACTTCCTAAACGACAGTTCTAAGCAGTACCTGGATTTGGATTAACACAATTTATAAACTGGAATGGAAATTGCTCCTATTGTCCCTAACCACTGTAATGATTCCAGATCTGGCAGAGCACTCTACACTGGGAAAGCATTACAACCTCTTTCAGTGTCGTCAGGGTGCAATTCTTCCAGCAGATGTGTTAAAACAGGACAAGAAGAGAAGACTATAAAGTTTTAACAGAACTTAGGATGTGGGTGGTTTTGATGTCGCATATGTCAGGAGGTGACGCACATGAGGATATGGCACATCTCACTAATAATTCAAGATGGGGAAGAACAAACAGTTAATGCTAAAATATTTGCTTTCCCTAATCCCTACTGAAAAAATAGCCCCCATTACACTGAGAAGCTGCAGCCAAGTTCCTAGTGCTGCTCTAAACATCTCAATCAGCATTTTCTCCTTGTTCTAGGCCACCACCTAACGGCGAGGCTCAGGCTGGGCCCGCCCGGCTGCTGCGCGCTGGGGAACGCCACAGGCAGAGCTCACAGCCCCAGCTCAGCAGGGCACAGGCAGGCTCCTGCCAGGGGAAACTTTCCCTTCCCCTTCCCACTGACCCTTGGGACAGCTCTAACAGGCTCAGGCAGAGCTGCTCTCCTGCATCGCTGCTGCACTTCTGGCAGCAAGGCTACTTGGTAATGAATTTTTTGCAGAACTGAACTGTGTGACCTGCATCAGTGCTAACAGGCCTCACTCACTAATTGCTTAGGACATTCTTATCCTACAGCCTCGTTCCTGAAGATTACTGAAGCTTAGTACTTACTCCAAAATAACTCGCTTTATCTGTGACAGTGCAGAGCAATCTCTCAGAACAACGGCAGGCTGGCTTCTGTTCCTTGCCTCGTCCTTCTCACACAGATCAAGCCCTGCAGTCACTGCTCCCTCATCAGTCCAAGCTCTCTCCCATTATTGGCCACGAAATTAGTTACTGTAAATTAGTTCCCTAATAAATAAATTCTAACTCTTTCTTGCCCCCGTGGATTTTTTTTTACTTACTCATTGGGAACCTTTGGGAAAAAAAAAAAAATAGTGCTCCTGCTTTGACTACCTCCTCCAGGGAAACAAGCCTGTGTTAGTCCTAGTTAAATGCCAATGAGCCTGGCAGACACACTCCCCAGGACCCACTCAAGGAAAACAGTGGTGAAGTTCTGACTACGCCCATAGTGAGCCATGCATGCAAACAAGTAGAAGATGTTAACATAAAATACTCAGTGAAAATGCAACCAGCAGTATCCCAAAGCACATAGTTTTAATCTGCACCATTTTCATCAGTTTGGACTCGCTTGTCTCTCAAGTAAGGGACAGGAGTATTTGCAGTTTTGGCTGAGCTTATCCACCCACTCCCACTCACCCTGTTCCTGCAGCAGCAATCCTTCATCCTCTCTTGCTAGTATTTTGTGGGATTTCTGCATGGACTAACACACCTGTATTAAATCATGGAGAACTTGTACGTCTGAAATTCACTTCTCCAGTTGTTCACTCTGTCATTTGTTTACCTCCACTTGGTAGCACCTCACAGGTTAAGCCTTCAGAAAACTCTCAAATTCAGGGTGGTCCAGTTTATCCAGAGTCATTACATTTTCAGGCGCATTAGACATTTCTGCCACCATTACTCGTTAGCTCATTTTTTTATGCCTGCAGCAGTTTTGCTATGTGGAGTCCACTTTTCCTAGGTTTAGAAACTTGACTTCTATTATTTTATTTTCTTCTCTTCTCAGCAATGCAATAAAGAGCCACCCAGAGGCTCCACATCCTTAATCTCAATTTTCCAAAGATAACAGCAACTAATCACTAGGTAAGACTAGTAATCTGGAACTCAGTGGCACTGTCCTTCACCTCACAGCTCCTTCACGGAAAAGTCCTCTCCAGTCTAATTTTGCTTCCTTCAGCTGCATGGTCACACTATGAACAAGAGCAACAACTCCTGTTTTAAATGGAAGAGACGAGGAAAGGACGCATTTCATCTTCCACTACAACAAAACGGCTGTAAGGAAATAAAAGGAACTGCAAGCAATCCATTTCTAAACAGATACAGAAGACTTCTGGTTTAGGTCTTAATCTGGGTCTTTAATCACTGAGAAAGGCAAATATTAGTGATGGTCTAGGGCTAACAACCTCCAACCACACCCTTTTTGGATCAAGCATTAGCATGATTTCTAACAGGCTTTTTGCTTGAAACCACAAGATGACACAATTTATTCATTGCTCGCTTCTCCCACACGTTCATCTCCTGTAGAAAACAAGGCACTTCCTTGGAACATTCCATATCCATGACAGAGGCAGTGGACCAGCACCCCTCTCATCCAACAGGCCACCGACTGAGCACAATGTGAAAAAAAGACTTTACAAACCAGCTATTATGAAATAACTCTGTGAAACTGCGATCTCATTTTTATCAGGACATGTAAGCCAAACCAT